>CM044966.1:513783-543195 GCA_024516035.1 Bactericera cockerelli | reverse complement strand
AAAAAAACTGGAAACAATATATACAATTAAAATGAAAAAGAATAGAAAATATATATGTACATATGTCCTAACTAAAGGACGGGGTTATTGCCTGTGGCAATCTCTTCCACCCAACTCTTCCATTTGTTTCAACGTTATTATTATTATTTTATACAGTCCAACCTGGATGTAAGAGAATTCTGTGATTAACACGAATAGGATAACTTCAAAAAAATGAACAACAAAAAAATCTAAATACATCCAAATTACTTTTACAAAACAAATGGACGGGTTTTTTTTTTTTAAGTGGGGTTTAACGTCGCTTTCAACTGCCATGGTCATATCACGACGGGGGTTTTACCCTCCATTCGCAGGAAACTCACAAACCTGCTACTCACATTGACCTCACCCAGCCTGAGTGGGGCCGGGAAAAGCCAGCGTCACGAGAATTAGAATTTGAATGGTCACCCATCCAAGTCTTAACCTCGCTGTATGTCGCTTACCTTCGGTGTTCTGGAGGGAACCGGTGTATTCAACATGCCATCGACGCTGGCTAATGGACGGGTTTATTTATTTACATTTTATTAATATGACATATTATATGAAACACAAATAATTACAAAATAAAATACAATATAATAGAAGAATAAAATAAAGAAACAATAAATAAATATATACATAATATATGTCCTAACTAAAGGGCGGGGTTATTGCCTATGGCAATCTCTTCCACCCAACCCTTTTGTGTTGGGTTCTACTGTTGGCATAATGAGACCACCCTGTCTAATACATTTATATGTTCTTATACCCATTGTATATGTATACCATTCCTAACCTCTGTAATCTAAGTACCTATTTATGTATTATGTAAAATGTACATAATTATATACAAATATATCTGACATTTATTTCATTCATAGATATACATAAATTCATAGTAACTTACATATTTATTTTCTCCTGTCTTCCCAATGTACGAGGTTTCTCACAATTAAACAAGAAGTCATTAGAAACGTGGATATAAGAGAAAAATTTTCATGTCCAACTAATCTCTCTTGATGGGAAAAAGACTTCTCTTTAAGAGAAACCTGTATATGAGAGAACCTTGGATATAAGAGTACAATTTCTATGTCCAATTCATCTCTCTTGATGGGAAAAAGACTTCTCTTTAAGAGAAATCTGTATATGAGACAACCTTGGATTATAGAGAACGATTTCCTTGTCCAACTCATCTCTCTTGATGGGAAAAAGACTTCTCTCTAAGAGAAACCTGTATATGATAGAACCTTGGATATAAGAGAACAATTTCCATAACCAACTCATCTCTCTTGATTGGAAAAAGGCTTCTCTCTAAGAGAAACCTGGATACGAGAGAACCTTGGATTTAAGAGAACAATTTCCATGTCCAACTCATCTCTCTTGATGGGAAAACGACTTCTCTTTAAGAGAAACCTGTATAGGAGAGAACCTTGGATATAAGAGTACAATTTCTATGTCCAATTCATCTCTCTTGATGGGAAAAAGACTTCTCTTTAAGAGAAACATATGAGAGAACCTTGGATATAAGAGAACAAAAAACCTCTTTAAAAGAGAAACTTATAAAAGAGAAATTAGCCGACCTCCGTGGCTCAGTGGTTGAGAGCGTTGGTTAGAGGCCCGGGGGTAGCGGGTTCGAATCCCGGCAGGAGTGGAAAATTCCAACCGAGTTTTTCCAACGGGGTCCCCTGAAAGCGGATCTGGGGCACAGCTATCTTTTCAAAAAAAAAAAAAAAACCTGGATATCAGTATATCAGTATAAACAGAATAGTGAGAAGTTGTACTAGTTGTACATGAATATCAAAAGTTCAAAACATACCTGGACAGCTGTTTCGAGCTTCTTTGCTCTCATCAGCAGGTAATAGTTCTGAAAATTCATGCCATCAACTAACGTCTCTAATTTAATCATTATAAACAGAATAGTGAGAGTATAAACAAATCAGTATAAAAGCACAACTTACTTGTCTAATGTATTTCTCTTTAAGGGAAAGAATCCTCTATATGTAGAGTCGTGGTCTACAGAAACAAACAACGTCCAGCGAGGTGAAGACTTCGTAATGCTGAAATTCCGGCTCAACATAGGCTGGGTGAGGTTAATTTGGGTAGCAAGTCTGTGAGTTTCCTGCGAATGGAGGGTAACACCCCCGTCGCAATATGACCATGTAGTTGAAAACGACGTTAAACCCAATTAAAAAAAAAAAAAAATGAAACGAAACGAAAGAGTACTTCCGGCAAAGAGAGAGTTTTGCGATACAAAGAGTAAATGTGGCATTGGTGTTGAGCACACTAAAGAAAGAAAAAGATTCAAATGAAATGTATGTAAAATGCAGGTACGTAAAGTACACTGTTAAAATATATAAAATAATTTAATTGTTCAATGCTAATATATATAGAAGAATTCAATTGTTCGAATAACTTTATTAACCAAAACTTCCAAGTTGGAATTTAATCAAAAAGGTTTAGATGACAACTATTCCGATATTCGCTCGGATTTGTAGATTTGATTTGATAATAAACACTGGAAAGAACTTGAGTTGAATAACAATAACAAATGGATTAAATAGAATTAAAAAAGAAATAGTTTATTGATAATTTAAAATGACACTTATAAATTAAGTACAAATTAGAATTACGAGGAAGTGCGCGATGCACTGTCCTACGTTCAAACTCAAGATCGACTGACTGAGCTTATGCTGAACTCAGTGATGGAATCTACTGAGTGTGAATCAGCAAGATCAGCAGGATCGGGCTGATTACTCCTCCCTCCTAAAATTTTGGCCCCGCCAAAAAGGTTAAAAATTAGGCCAAGATTATATTTTGGCTTCCCCAGGTAACATTATTCCTTTACTGGGTAATGAGTTTACATTTATATCTGCTGTAGGTTGATCTACAGGTATTGAGGGTGGAGATAAGAAACTTAAGTCAAGTTGTTTATTTTTTCTTACAAAGTAACATAAAATAAAATTGAAAATAATGAAAAGACATAAAACTAAACTTATAACTAAGTAAAAAGAATTATTATTATTTACAATGTCAGTGATATTGTTTAGAGGTGTATCCTCTAATTTTAGAGTTTTAGTTTTTAGTTTTGAATTTGAATTCTTATAGTTGGAAAGTTTTAGATTGACATTCGTTTGTATAAGAGGTTTTCCAACTGTATGTTCTTTGAATGATAGTTCATTGTTTTTGTATGAAACTTTGCAAGGTTCACTATCTATTAGATAAATTCCTCTAATATTTTCTATTTCAGTATTTTGATTGCAAAAAAATGTTAAAGAATCTTGTGATTCAAAAAGTATTAAGAATTGATTTGTTTCTGGTATTAATTCTATCTTATTTCCTTCTAGTTCAAGTTTCATGAGTTCACAACTAATGGTTTCCTTCTTAAATAATATTTCATTTTCACAATTGGTATCGGTATTGCTAATAAGATAAGAAGGGCATTGGTAAGGTTTGTTTGGGATACAACTTTCAGATAAAGGTTTTATAATATCATTTGATTTTAAAATGTACTTAGATCTAGGGATTATGGTAGCTAATGTTGATTCTACATAAGTTGGAATTGGAAGAAGATAGTAAAGGTCAAAATTAATGTTGAAATTAATAGGTAGGGAAAGTAAATAAATGATCCTTGTTTCTTCTATTTGACAATTTACTTCTATAAGTTTTTCAAAGTTAAATATATTTTGGTATGTTAAATCGATTGGTAATTCGTGGTTATAAAATCTTGATATCTTCTCTAGTTCATTAAATAGTTCGGTTGGTGTAATAATGCTAGGGTGTAGGGTTTTCAATTTGCAAAAGGTTAGAGAGTTTTCTATATCTTGGAGTACACTTAATATGGAGTTGTAAATAATAATTAACTGATTATAAATATCTTTTGCAAATAGTGTGTCTGTTTTATCCAATGCTTTCTGTGTGATAGTAAAGAGTTGATCAATGCGTGTGTTCAAGGTGTTTTCGTTATGTATTATATTTTGTACAGTTTTATTGAAATTTTGAATTACTTGGTCGTTCAGACTATACTGTAGGTTAATTTGATTTTTTAGGAGTCCTTGGTTTGTTTCCAAGTGGGTTAAAATTTTGTTAATATGTTCTCCATCAGTTTCATCGAGGTTTCCTGTTAATAGTTTAATAGTTGCACCTAAGTTGTTGAAATATGCTCTACGATTTCGTTTTTTGGGTTTTGTAGGATGAATACTATCAAGTTTGTCTTGGATCAGGCTTCGAATGTGGAATGTATTTTTTTTATAGTTGTCCAGATCTTCGGGATAAAATGTACTGTTACCAAGATGTGAGTTGAGATCATAATGGTGAGAGTCTAATTTTTGTAATTCCTGGTAAAGTGGCTCTAAGTCGTAATAATGTAAAAAGTTATGGGTCGTCCGTTGAAGCCTTGCGGGTCCCAAGTTTATCGGGAGAATGCCTGGATTTTGAGTTATGTTGGTTATTGAGTTTCTGCTGTCGGCGAAGGCGAAGACGAAGCAAAGGGATCTGAAACATTTATTATTTTACTGTAAGCTCTTGTAATGGGTCTTTTTATGTTAGACAAGTGTATTTTTTGGGCTGTATTTTGATGGGTGGGTTTGATATTTGCAGTTTTCAGATTTTTATCAATAGTTGAAATTTCTTCTTTCTTGTACTTGTTTTTAGTTTTTGATTGTTTTTGCTTGTTGGCTACCATAACTGTGGGTGGTATATCCGGTAGGTCTTCCCTAGTTTTGTTAATTTTTTCGATTACTTTTTCTTTGTTAGTTTTTAGTTTTTCATTTATATTTCGGTACATAAGCTTGGCTTTTTCTTTGTGGTCATGGATATAGTTTGTGAGAATTTGATGTTCAAGATCAAGATTGAATGGATCCGTATTGTCGACATGGCCGTTGATTATATTGACAGGTTTCATATTTGTAGCGGAATGAATTGTATTGTTATACGCCAAAACAGCGTATAAAACTTTAGTTTTAATATCGTCACTTTTATATATCTGTTGATTATTGAAAAGACGAATGTGTTCAATCAAGGTGGAATGGAACCTTTCGATCATTCCATTGGATTCAGGGTGTTGACTACTGATGAAGTGAAGTTGCACTTTATGTAATGCAAGAAGTTCTTTTATAACTGCATTTTTGAATTCTCCTCCGTTATCGGAGATGATGGTTTGTGGTACGCCATGATGACTGAAGTACTGGATGAGTTTGTCTGCTACAATTATTGCTTGGGCAGATGGCAAAGGGTAGGCTTGTGCATACTTAGAGAAGGCGTCAATTATTGTTAGAAATTTTGTGCTCTCTAGGGAAACGCTGTCAATGTGTAGTATTTGAAAGGGTTTGATGGGTGTTGGAGTTAAATTAAATTTAAGTTTCAAGGGGTGTCTGTCATATTTTGATAGTTGACATGGCTCGCAGTTGTTGATATACTCTTGGACTGTTTTCCTTATGTTAGGCCAGTAGTATGTTCTTCTAATTATTTTTTCAACTTCGTCCATACCTCTGTGGTTTGATATTCCTTCGTGAATGTTTTTCACTATGTTTTGTTGTTCGTCTTGGTTCTCAATGTCGGTCAGGTATTGCGTGCATTTGATTAGATTATATCCTGAGTCCGGGTAGTATGTTTGTAAAATTCTAGAGAATCTTTCATAAAGTTGTTCAAAGGGGCTCCGGTGGAAGTAGAGGTGATATGGAACTTTGGGGGCAATAAAAGCGTCAATGAAATCTTTAATTTGGTTTTCCCAGTTGTTGTGAGAGAATTGAACGAAAATTCGTTGTTTGTTTCCGTGTAAAACTTTAATTTTAAGGTCAGCTCTTTCGAAGTTGACTTCAGTGATTATAAGTTGGTTTAATCCAACATTTACGGGTCCATCTTTGATTGGTATGCCGATGATGGGGTGTTCTGCACTTGTGTGTATGGTGGCATTTGTGTCATCAAAATCTAAGTCTTCTAGATTTATTTGTTCTTCTGGATTGAGTAGAGCTTCTAAAGGTATCTCGTTTATGTTGAAGTCGTCACGATCATTTTCTGCAGGTTCGACAGCAGTAGATTGAGTTTCGTCATTGTATTCGTGGCTAGGTCCTGGTGTTATTGAATTTGTGTTTATTTCCACTCTAGATAGAGCGTCTGCATTTCCATTGAGTACTCCTTTCTTGTATTCTATTTTATAGTCGAATTCTTCAAGTTTCAAGCGCCATCTGACGAGCTTGGAATTGGGTTCTTTTAAATTAAATAACCACTGCAAGGGTTTGTGGTCCGTCACAATGGTGAATTGGCGGCCATACAAGTAGGGTCTAAAATATTTTGTGGCCCACACTATTGCGAGGAGCTCTTTTTCAATAGTTGAATAGACGGATTCGCTTTGGTTGAGGGTGCGGCTTGCGTATGCAACAGGAAGATCGGAACCTATTTTACCTTGGGAGAGGATGGCACCAATAGCGTAGTTACTAGCATCTGTTGTTAGAATAAAGGGTTTGTCAAAGTCGGGATACTGTAGTATAGGATCATTTAGTAAGAGATTCTTACATATTTCAAAGCTATCTTTAAAGTCTTTGTCATGAATGTTGATTTTTGCGCCTTTTTTAAGTCTTAAGGTCAATGGTTTGGTGAGTTTTGCAAAGTCTTTTATGAATTTCCTATAATAGCCAAGTAGTCCTAGGAAGCTTTTAATTTTCTTTGTAGTATTTGGGATGGGGAATTGTTGAATTGCTTTGATTTTACTGGGGTTGGGTTTGATTCCTTCGGGTGTGATGATATGGCCTAGGTATGAAACTTCTTTACATAAAACTCTGATTTATCTAATTGTATTTTTAGGTTAAATTGTCTTAATCGGTCAAATACTTTGCGGATATTTACAAGATGTTCAAAGAGGCTAGTTGAGAATATTATTATGTCATCTAAATAAACTAGACAGTTAACGTTTATTAAACCGCGTAAGATGTTGTCCATCGTTCGCTGGAATGTTGCTGGAGCGTTGCGTAAGCCGAAGGGCATACGAAGAAATTCCCAATGTCCGGAGTCGCTGGAGAATGCTGTTTTAGGGATGCTGTTTTCGTCGACTTCAATTTGATGAAATCCACTTGCTAAGTCCAGAGTTGTAAAGTATTGACAACGACCAAGTTTGTCAAGGAGGTCATCAATGTTGGGAAGGGGATATTTATCTGCTACTGTCCGTTCGTTGAGTTTACGGTAGTCGACGACAATGCGCCATTTCTTTTTTCCGCTTGCGTCAGGTTTTTTGGGCACAACCCAGATGGGGGAGGTCCATGGTGAATGTGAAGGACGTATGATGTTTTGGTCTAGCATCTTTTGAATTTGGGCTCGAACTTCCTCTCTGTGGATGGGAGGGTACCTGTATGTTTTTGTGTGGATGGGAGTGTCGTCCATAGTGATGATTTTATGTTTAACTTGATTGGTGAAAGAAAGGGGGACGTTTTCCATGTGAAAGATGTCGGAATATTCCATGATGATTTTCTCAAGTTGCAATTTTTCTTCTTCGTTAAGGTGGTCTGTTCGGATCAGGTCTACTACATCAGGGTGAATTTGGTTGCTTTGAATATGGTTGAGATTTGAGAATTTGGGTGGAGCGTCGAAGTCATGAAGAATTTTGCTTTCTAAAGGTTTGGAAAGGTTTACTGTGTGTTCTTCTTCTGATGAGTTTATTATTGTACATGTTATTTTGTTGTTCTTAATTTTTGTTATACCTGATGGGGTATTTAGTCCGTTTTTGTAAGTTATTTCAGGTATAAGTACTTCTTTGTCGGGCATTCCTACTGTTGAGAGATGAATGATTTTCTCAGTATGTGGTGGTACAGTGATGTGATAAAGTTCAGATGTTGTAGTTTTGAATTTCAGGGGTATAACGGTGTTGTTGTTTTTCATAGTATTATTATTTAAATCAAGGACAAGGTTTAATCGTTTCAGAACGTCCATTCCTAATAAACAGTCAAAATAGGTGTGAAAATCAAATAGGTGGAGCTTAATTTTATTGGTTGTCTGAAAAATTGATGGGGATGGGATAGTAATACTAAATTTTTCTTTAGATTGTCCGTGGGCAGATTTAATTTCAAAAGGGTCTGAACGAATAAAATTTCTGAAATTTTGGATTGCTTTGCTAGGTCGAATAAAAGATTTTGTACTTCCGGTGTCGATTAGGGCTTTGAGGTTCCATTCGGGAATCTCGATGTATGGTAATGTTTGGTTATCTTTGCTGCTTAGATTTAGGATTAGTTCTGTGTTTCTTCCGAGGCTGTTACTTGAAAATCCTGGTCTGAATTTATTATTTTGTCAGTGTCGTTATAGTTGAAGTTATTGTCGTCAAGATTTTCGTAGCTTTCGTCATTTTCATAATTTTTAGTGTTTTCCGGTGTGTTTTCAATGTTGTGTAGGTTTGTGTTCCTACTGTGTACTATACTCATAGGAGTCGGTTGGGGTAGTGGTTTGGAGGTAGTTGGTCTTCCAAATACATTTGATTGAGCAAAAGAATTATTATTGTTTCTGTTTACAGTTTGAACTGTAGAATTTTGACGATTGAACATGTTATTGTTGTTGTGTCTGTTGAAATAGGTGTTGTTTCTGTTGAAGTTGTTATAATTGTTGTTGTTATTGTTTTTGTTAAATTTGTTGTTTCGGAGTTGAGGTGGAACGTAAGGGGTTGATTGTATACTTTTAGTGGTTTCGATTTGGAAATCGTTTACTAAGATGTTCAGGGCCTCATTGAGGTCTTTTGGATTCTTTGTACGAATTAAAGATCCTAACGGGTCTTTAAGTCCACGTAATAGTGTACGGAGTGCTAGATCTGAAGTAAATTTCTTGAGGTGTTCACTACCATCTAGATTGTGGTTAGTGACGTATGACGTTTGTACGTTTAGTATTTTTTGAATTTTGTTGAAAAAGTCAAAAACTGAATCATTGTTCTGTTTCATTGCACACATTTCTATGACGAGTGTGTGCACGTCCCTTTTGTCAGAATACGTGTTTACTAAAGCTTGTTTTAAGTCGTTCCATGAATTGAGTATGCAAGAACTGATGTTCTTTTGGGCTTCGCCCGTGACTTTAGCAAGGATCGAATCCATCAAGTAGTCGTTCTGAAAATCGGCTGGGTCAGCCGAGTTGTAAAATTTTATTACAAGCTTTTCGCATATTGCGATGAACCGGGGCAATAATTCGATATCGCCAGAAAATTCGGGAATCATTTTCAGGTATTCCGGTTTAAGAACTGGTACTTCTGTGTTGTCCGGCATTGTGGATGTTTGTGACAAAGAAAGGTTATTTAAAATACGTTCAAGTTGAACAATATCTGCGCTAGGTACGATCGATTCGCCTAAGGCAGCGTTTGGAAATAAATCTAGGATTGATTCTTCAGAAGACTTTCGCGAAGAATCGGAAGAAGCCGTTTTGATTGCTTTGATTGCAAAAAGGTTTTAACTTTTTGCAAGGTACTATTAAAAAGTTTTATTCAAATTGAACAGTATTGTTGATAACAACGTTAAAAAGAAACTATGAAATAATATAAGAGAAAAAAAAAATAATGATAATTAACTTTTGTACGCCTAGAATTTACCGAGGTAAAAAAATTCTTAAAAGAAAAATATTGATTTTAGTACACCTTATGGTACTAGGTACTAATATTATGTAGAATATAGAATATAGAAATCACTAAATAGAAAATTGCTTATTTCTTGAGGTGAAGTATTTACTTATTTCTTACATGAAGATTATATGGAACATTGTGTGGATTCCGCAGGGTGATATGTATCAGGTATCAGTAGGCACCGCTTAGGTCAGCAGGCACTGCAGGCAGTACTCGATGCGCTCGATGCGTCAGGAGACTGGGGACTGCTTATTGGGACTCTGCGTAATTGAAGTTATGATACTAACTATGTGGCAGGAAACTGGGGGCTGCCGTAGAATTTGCAGGGAATTAGGGCAGGATACTGGGGGCTGCCGTAGATTGTGCAGAGAATTAGGGCGGGATACTGGGGGCTGCCGTAGATTGTGCAGAAAATTAGGGCGGGATACTGGGGGCTGCCGTAGATTGTGCAGAGAATTCGGGCAGACAATATGTACTGCCTTTGGAGATGATTTTGTGTAGCCAGCGGCTAGTGGTGAGTGGTGGGAGAGAGGTTCCCAATGCAGAGGAAACACAAGTTTCGTGCAAGGGTCCTTTTTTTACTGCGCCAAATGCAGGTACGTAAAGTACACTGTTAAAATATATAAAATAATTTAATTGTTCAATGCTAATATATACAGTATGTTTCAGAAAAGGTGGCCACCCCCTCGTAACTTTTGAACGCGACGGAATTTTTCAATTCTGTAAAGTCCTAAGTATAGGAAGTGCCCTATGGCCCATCCTGTGGTCATATTTATTTTTGGCCCCAGTCGGTCCTTCCGGCTTTTAGGCCATATTTTTTCATTTTTCTCGAGAATTTTAAATGGAATGCTATATTTTTTATTCCTGTTAAATAAAGTCCAAGTTAGGCTGAGTATAATAAGATTTTAAAATTTTCAAAAACCTTATCAGGGGCGGAGCTAGTAGGGTGCAAGGTTCAAAACTGTTACACGCTGTATTTCAGCGTTAATTAGATTTTTTAGTACTTTTTCTATTTTCAAAGGTTCAAAATATTGTTTTACACCATATGAAATCAAAAAAATATTCTTGTTTACATGTAATCAGGGTCATAGTAAGGTTTTTGTAAAAGTACTTTTTTTCTAACGTCAATTTTTCCGTAAATTCATGGTGTTCTCGAAATTGGCATTTTTAGAGGTGAAAGTCTGCAGTGATATATGTTTTTTATACTTGAAATCGAAAGAAAACTTAACGGAAAAGCGATTAAGATCATAAAAAAAGCCATTTAACCTGCTAGTTTTTTCACGACAGTGTCCGGTAAAGTGGGTGAATTTCGTATTGGATTTTTTGTTGTTGAGGAAACACAATTGGCATAGAAAATAAATAATACCTAATAACGGAATAATACTTCAATAAACATAACTAAATGCGAAATTAAATGAAAATATTTTTTTCTAAATCAGTGCCGGATATTTTTTTTTTCTCTCTCTCTCTCTCTCACTCTCTCTTTTTCACTTTTCAAAGTTCAAGTTGTATCAAAAATAATTATCGGATAATGCTACTTCTAAAGTCGACCTAGGGGTCCCCTTTTGAGACAATTTTAGTTGGTAAGTTGGTAAAATCTGTAGAAAACACATTGTCAATCATTCTGGAGTCAGTCCGATGGCGCTTTGAATGCAACGATTCTTGTAGGATCGTTGCATTGTCGTTGCTCTGTCTCTTCTCCTTATTAAAATAATTGAATTGGTTTAATTTTCACCCTCAAGAGTTTGGTACTTGACCTGGTATTTTTTTCATAAATTTCGAGATAATTAAATTTTTGTTGTTGTTGAGAAAACACAATTTTTTTTAAACAAAAGAAAACTAGTTTTTCCATACTGAGTTAGGTGAAATGTGTAAATTATGAAATTACTGGTTTTTTTTTGGGATACACCATTGGTATACAAAATAAATAATACCTTATAAAAGAATTAATCTTCACAAAAAAATAAATACAAACGAAATTAAATAAAAAAATCTTCTGAAAAAAATCTTCCTTAAAAAAAAAAGAGTTTGGTAGTCAACCTGGAAAAATGGCCCTTTATTTAGAGACCTGGTATTCATTATTAGAAACACCAGTATAATTTTTTTTTAAATTTTGGTATCGCGTTTCAACTGCATGGTCATATCATAACGGGGGTGTTACCCTCCATTAGCAGGAAACTCACCAACCTGCTAAACACATTTATCTCAACCAGCCTGGGTTAGGCCGGAATGCCAGCATCACGAAGTCTTCAACTCGCTGGACGTTGCTTAACTTCGGTGATCCTACAAGAATCGTTGCATTCAAAGCGCCATCGGACTGACTCCAGAATGATTGACAATGTGTTTTCTACAGATTTTACCAACTTACCAACTAAAATTGTCTCAAGAGGGGACCCCTAGGCCGACATTAGAAGTAGCATTATCCGATAATTATTTTTGATACAACTTGAACTTTGAAAAGTGAAAAAGAGAGAGAGAGAGAGAGAGAGAGAGAGAGAGAGAGAGAGAAAAAAAAATATCCGGCACTGATTTAGAAAAAAATATTTTCATTTAATTTCGCATTTAATTATGTTTATTGAAGTATTATTCCGTTATTAGGTATTATTTATTTTCTATGCCAATTGTGTTTCCTCAACAACAAAAAATCCAATACGAAATTCACCCACTTTACCGGACACTGTCGTGAAAAAACTAGCAGGTTAAATGGATTTTTTTATGATCTTAATCGCTTTTCCGTTAAGTTTTCTTTCGGTTTCAAGTATAAAAAACATATGTCACTGCAGACTTTCACCTCTAAAAATGCCAATTTCGAGAACACCATGAATTTACGGAAAAATTGACGTTAGAAAAAAAGTACTTTTACAAAAACCTTACTATGACCCTGATTACATGTAAACAAGAATATTTTTTTGATTTCATATGGTGTAAAACAATATTTTGAACCTATGAAAATAGAAAAAGTACTAAAAAATCTAATTAACGCTGAAATACAGCGTGTAACAGTTTTGAACCTTGCACCCTACTAGCTCCGCCCCTGATAAGGTTTTTGAAAATTTTAAAATCTTATTATACTCAGCCTAACTTGGACTTTATTTAACAGGAATAAAAAATATAGCATTCCATTTAAAATTCTCGAGAAAAATGAAAAAATATGGCCTAAAAGCCGGAAGGACCGACTGGGGCCAAAAATAAATATGACCACAGGATGGGCCATAGGGCACTTCCTATACTTAGGACTTTACAGAATTGAAAAATTCCGTCGCGTTCAAAAGTTACGAGGGGGTGGCCACCTTTTCTGAAACATACTGTATAGAAGAATTCAATTGTTCGAATAACTTTATTAACCAAAACTTCCAAGTTGGAATTTAATCAAAAAGGTTTAGATGACAACTATTCCGATATTCGCTCGGATTTGTAGATTTGATTTGATAATAAACACTGGAAAGAACTTGAGTTGAATAACAATAACAAATGGATTAAATAGAATTAAAAAAGAAATAGTTTATTGATAATTTAAAATGACACTTATAAATTAAGTACAAATTAGAATTACGAGGAAGTGCGCGATGCACTGTCCTACGTTCAAACTCAAGATCGACTGACTGAGCTTATGCTGAACTCAGTGATGGAATCTACTGAGTGTGAATCAGCAAGATCAGCAGGATCGGGCTGATTACTTGTATGTATTATATCTTAAAAATTATAGTAAAAAAATAAATAAAATAGAAAGTAGAAACCATGTAAAAAATCAATAGAAAAAAGCCTCCGTGGCGTAACGGTTGTGACTACTGCCCGTAGTCCAGAGATCCCGAGTTCGATCCCCTGTTGGAGCAGACTTTTCGAAGAAAATTCTGTTCCCTCCAAACACGTGAGGCTGGCATTTCCGGCCTACCCAGGCTGAGTGAGGTTAATGTGGGTAGCTGGTACGATTCCCAGCAAATGGAGGGTAACACCTCCGTCCAGATCAGGACGTTAAAACCAAATAGAATCGTTGGCGTTAGGAAGAACATTCTACACTACCAACCTCAACCATGAGGTTGAACAATCCCGACCCCAAAAAGCAAAATAAGCTAATATGAGATAAAGTAGAAGTATAAAAAATATTATTTCTTGGCTTCTGCAAAGCCCACTTGATTATTGTCCACATCAAATACAGTGTAGTATTTTCCGATGAAAACGTCACCAAGAATCCAAAGAGGTTTATTATGTCCTGAGAAGCCAGATAGACATTCTTCGCTGATTTTTATCACATAGTCCGCAGGAGTGAGAGTGAATACCTTCTTGCCCATACTGATATCAAAGTTAGGTAGTTTGTCAATTGTTTTGCAATCCACGGCTAATCCACTTTTAGTTTGAAAAGCACCAATTAGTTTATTTATTTGATTCACCTTGTAAGTAGGTCCAACGATGAGACTGGTGCCTGTGTCTGCGATGGCCTGACAATTCTCGCAGAGAGCTTTGCCATTAATTTTTATAGAATTCGCTTTCAACTGCCAATAGCCCTTACGAGTTACAGGAATATAGACAATATCGCCGATAAATTTATCTTTGTTCACACCTCCAAACATAACTTCACCTCCATCACTGTCAGATGGATATTCTCTATTCAAGTAGAATGCAAACACCATTTTTCTCCAACAACTTTTGTTGAATAATATGGTAAAAAGGTGGTTCAACATTATCAACGGCAAGGCTATCATAGCCCAATCCTAGAATACCATCAGCTTCGACGCCAACAAAAAAATCAGGCTGTTCAATAACCTCAGCAAATGTCTGACGCTGGATTTTCATTCCAGCAATTACAAGAACATCTTGTGATAGATAACCAGACGCAAATCCGGTACCATATATAATAGAAAAAGCTGTACCATTCTTCTTGAATGTTGAAGATTTTACATCAGAATATTTGTTGTGGACTTTACAAGCTTTGTTCTTTTTGCTGCAATGTTGAGATGGAACCCACAAGTTAGAAGAACCAGTATCTAATATGACTTTGAAATACTGAGGCGGTGTTCCTAGAGATACGACACCATAGTATTGCATGTCTAGATAGTTTTTCAGGGGCTCAGGATAATTAACACCTACAGAAGCAGCATTTGTAAAGTTTGTATTTTTCCCGGAGGTTCCTGCAGATTCCTGCAATTTCTTTATGTATTTCTCTCTGGCGGACTCCATACGTTTGAGGGGAAGGACAAACTCTGCTGACACACACAGCAACCCTGTGGCCAGGACTGCGAGGAAAGAACACAACATCTTGGTGAGAATTATACTATCGAAACTTCACACTGAGCACCTGCGGTAGACTGTTTTCCCTAAAAGCTGATATTTTTACACCTCTATTAAAAAAGAGTTCAACAAAATTCACAATCTCTCGAAGTAAAAGATTTTCTATTGTGAGACAACCCAGAACAATCAAAAAACATTTTCGCTTTTAGTCTTATATACTAGTTTTGTATTAAAAAATTCTGTCCAATAAAACAGAAACGATAAGATAAGTAAATTAACCAATATGCAGACTGATAAGAAAATATTTACCAGTAGTTCTGTGAACTCACTCAGATCCTTGAATATCACACTAACCTCCAGAACATCAAGACCTTTCATTGAACGAACCACAATGGTCTTCAAAAAAAAAAAAAAAAATCGTAGTCACCGTGGCAGAGTGAGTTAGCGCGCTACGCATTGTACGCATGGTGACCTGGATTCGATTCCCAACGGGACAGGAATTTTTCTGCTCTATACTTGGATGTTCGGGGTCCACTCATTCCTCGTGAGGAAAAATGAGTAGTCCTTCCACACATGCAGTATTACCTCTCTGCACAGTCATCGAAATCCTTTGGTACAAATACTCTTTGGCCCTGCTATCTCCAGAAGTTTCAATCAGTTTGTTTCCAATATGGTCAACAAATTCCTTCATTCCTTTGCAGGAAGGGCTATACATTTCTAAGGCAAGCCCTTAGCAGATGAAATCAGTTGATATTTCACTGTATTTTTTTCTTTCTTTCTGCATGTTATTTTAGCAGCTGCACCAACTTGTCTGGATGTGTGTTATAGATAAGAATATTATTATTATAGTAAGCTTTATTAGGTAGAACAAAAATATATATAGTAATATACAATCAAATAATAAAGAAAAAAACAAAAATATTGAGCAACGATACAAGAACAAAAAAGAAAATGAAGCTATACGAGTATAATGACCTACCGAAAGGGCGGGGTTATTGACTGTGGCAATCTCTTCCACCCAACCCTTGAATAGGCCATCGCGTCGACACATATCACATCCCACACAAACTTCATACCTTTGGACCTAGCTCTCCTCGTTATGACTTCCACAAGTTTTCCATCAGTACGTGATATACCTGTTGATATGTTCCTTGGTGACTTTGTCTTATTCGTTAATTATTACCAAAATTTATTAATCCAAAGTTAATGAATTCTCCAAACCACTTGTCATTTGAATGAACCACCGGAGACAAGGAGGCTGCAACTCTGGAACCAACAGGTTCACAACCCCTTACTGGAACTGAAAGAGGAATTACCTCCAGGAGCTGAACAACCTTACCTGACGTGGAAGGCCCTTTACCGCCTTCGCTCTGGAGTGTCCTGCTGTAATTTCAACAGAAAACTGTGGGGGTACGAGGAAAATGCGAACTGTGGATTTGGCAGTGAGCAGACACATGACCAGTTGTTGGTTTGTAACGAACTAGACCGATCATGCACACATGACGATCTTTTGATGACTAACGAGAGAGCACTGCAAGTCGGTAACCATGAGGACAAATGAGGACAAAGTAAGTATAGTTGTTAACAAATCATAGTCGTGTCGTCATAGTCGTGTGAAAATGCAATAAAAGAGGGGACCAAAGATGATTTCAGGATTTTTTAAGTCGAAGACTTGGCGGGGACTTGAGGTATTTTTGGGGATATTTTACTATGTGAATAAAGTTTTTTTGTCTTTTATTACTGCACTAGAGTCGTTTGGTGTACATAACTACACATCGACATAGATAAAAAGAAATTCCTTCAAAAGTAATTTGCATAAATGTAGGTAGGAAATTATTATCACCTATTAAAATATCGCAGAAATTAAAAAAAATACTTATCATTCATTTCCTTTTGCCTATAAAAATTTACGTGCCTAGGAATAATTTGAGTTTAAGTTTCTTTCAACTGATATTAATTTAGATTGAAGACAAGATAGGTACTATTTTAATATTTTAATTTAAAAAAGTACTCAGAAACCATTTAAAAGTAAAATTATCAAATAAAATTCAGGTCGATCCTTTTAAAAATCGAAAATTGACACCTCAATTTCTGACTTTTGAACCACCCTGTATACAGGGTGTCCCACCAAACTTGGACACCTCAAATTACTCGGCCCCTGAAAGAGTTTTTGAAAAATAAAAAATCCTAGGGTACATGGTCTAATTATGCGGTTTTAGTCATGAAATTTTTTTTATACAGGGTGGTTCAGAAGTCAGAAATTGAGGTGTCAACTTTCGATTTTTAAATGGATCGACCTGAATTTTATTTGATAATTTTACTTCTAAATGGTTCCTGAGTACTTTTTTAAACAAAAATTTTACATACAGGGTGGTTTTTTTTCGACCAATTTTTTTTCTAAATCTCGAATAACTCAAGTTTGTTTAATTTTTTCGATAACAAGAATAGAAAGTGTTTGTGTAATGAAAACACGCACTTTCAATTGGCATCAAAAAATTTTATACAGGGTGGTTCACAAGTGAAATAATGACTTGATTTTTTTTAAAACTGAGTTTTTTTAATTTTTTATTTGGGATTAATAATTCTTACTTAATTCTACACATTTTTTGTTTGTCATATCGAAAAACAAAACTAAAGTGTTGTACAGGGTGAGACATAATTTTTTTGTGACACCCTGTATATGGGCAGTCAAAGAGACGTAAAATCAAATATAAAAACTAAATGTGCAAGAAAAACTTTGATTTTTAATGATATCAAAAAGTTATGCTGTTTTAACTAATATTGTCGCATGGACCACCCTGTAGATATTCTGTTAAACTATCATGTGGGTACTCGAGGTTATATAAAATTCAACGAAAATTTCGAATCGTGGGGAAAAACAAGTAAAAAACACGAATTTTGAAGCCATTTTCAATTTGGTGTACACACTGAATGATTTTAAAACTAGAAATAAAAAGTAGGTAGGTGTAGACACAAAATTGAAAATGGCTTTTTGAATTCATTTTTTTCTTTCAGATTTGGACTCCTCGTTGAATTTTAGACAATTTCGACTACCCATATGATGTTTTAAGAAAATATCTACAGGGTGGTCCATTGGACAATATTAGTTAAAACACCATAACTTTTTTATACAATAAAAAATCGAAGTTTTTCTTGCACATTTAGTTTTTATATTTAATTTTACGTCTCTTTGACTGCCCATATACAGGGTGTCACAAAAAAATTATGTCTCACCCTGTACAACACTTTAGTTTTGTTTTTCGATATGACTAACAAAAAATGTGTAAAATTAAGTTAAAATTATTAATCCCAAATAAAAAATTAAAAAAACTCAGTTTTAAAAAAAATCAAGTCATTATTTCACTTCTGAACCACCCTGTATAAAAATTTTTGATGCCAATTGAAAGTGCGTGTTTTCACTACACAAACACTCTCTATTCTTGTTATCGAAAAAATTAAACAAACTTGAGTTATTCGAGATTTAGAAAAAAAATTGGTCGAAAAAAAACCATTCTGTATGTAAAATTTTTGTTTAAAAAAAGTACTCAGGAACCATTTAGAAGTAAAATTATCAAATAAAATTCAGGTCGATCCATTTAAAAATCGAAAGTTGACACCTCAATTTCTGACTTTTGAACCACCCTGTATAAAAAAAATTTCATGACTGAAACCGCATAATTAGACCATGTACCCTAGGATTTTTTATTTTTCAAAAACTCTTTCAGGGGCCGAGTAATTTGAGGTGTCCAAGTTTGGTGGGACACCCTGTATATATATATGTATATATATATTTTTTTCTTTTTCATGAATGAAAGCGCATAATTGGGGCATGTGCCCTTGGATTTTTTATTTTTCAAAAACTCGCTCAGGGGCCAAGTAATTTGAGGTGTCCAACTTTGGTGGGACACCCTGTATAGATAGTTGCTTGAGAGCCTTAATAGTTCATAGCCGTACCCAAGAAACAACACGGATGCTTGTGGTCTGTGTTGTAGCCTGCCCATCCCGTAGTATGCCTCCATTCTGATGGGCGAGAAGTGACACAATACTTTCCATTTAGGTGCTGGGTCAACAAGAGCGCACCGAAAGGTACGCTCCTTTACAAACAAGAAACTGTAACTAAATTTTGAATAGATTTTTTTGTCGGATCGAAAGATCGAACCTGGGGCCTTCCGCATGGCAAGTGACCATCTCACTCAGCTACGATTATTATGATTGACGACCAGGACTATATTGGAATTAGTAATGTGAAGAAAGCTCTTTGAAATAAAATCATAATACCTAATAGTAACACTCTTTAGTGGAAGGTAACCACCAGGCGAAATTTTTGCTCAAAGTGTTACCTAACCCTCAGTCTTATTATTATGCGGTCACAAACTCAAATTAATTAGGAAAAAAAATCATGCACTGGGGTGGGATTCGAACCGACGGTTCCCTACGCTTCCTGGATTACCAGACTATCGCGCTAACCACTTGACTACCAGTGCACGGTAACGTGGTAATGAGTTGCTACCAACAAAAATCGTTAAGAGGCACTTACTTCAAAACCAATAATTTATCTCTAGTCATATTTCTTAGCATTCTACAAAACGACATTTTTTCTTCTTGATAGATAAGTTTGCAATGAGAAAAAAAACCATGTAATTCTAGGTATGAAGACATGGCTAAAACATATGGATAGCATAATATATGCTATAAACAGAGCTTGGGGAAAAAAACATATATTATAAGGGATGAATGGAGAAAGAAAGAGAAAGAGGGGAGTATAATAAATCTCTCGAGTTCACATGTATTCATACTGAATCCTTAGATGTGAGAGAGAAAGAAGGAGAGAGAGAGAATGAAAGATATCACGTAAAGGTAGAGACACTGAGAGGAAAGGGATGGAGAAATAGAGAAAAAGAGAGGAAGAGAAGAGATAGATAGATCAGCAGGAGAGTGAGAAAGAGAGAGGCAGAGAATGAAAGATATCACGTAAAGGTAGAGGAAGGGGATGGAGAAATAGTGATAAAGAGAAGAGATAAATAGATCAGCAGGAGAGTGAGAAAGAGAGAGGCAGATAATGAAAGATATCACGTAAAGGTAGAGACACTGAGAGGAAAGGGATGGAGAAATAGAGATAAAAAGAGGAAGAGAAGAGATAGATAGATCAGCAGGAGAGTGAGAAAGAGAGAGGCAGAGAATGAAAGATATCACGTAAAGGTAGAGGAAGGGGATGGAGAAATAGTGATAAAGAGAAGAGATAAATAGATCAGCAGGAGAGTGAGAAAGAGAGAGGCAGATAATGAAAGATATCACGTAAAGGTAGAGACACTGAGAGGAAAGGGATGGAGAAATAGAGATAAAAAGAGGAAGAGAAGAGATAGATAGATCAGCAGGAGAGTGAGAAAGAGAGAGGCAGAGAATGAAAGATATCACGTAAAGGTAGAGACACTGAGAAGAAGGGGATGGAGAAATAGAGATAAAGAGAAGAGATAGAGAGATAAATAGATCAGCAGGAGAGTGAGATAGAGAGAGGCAGAGAATGAAAGATATCACGTAAAGGTAGAGGAAAGGGATGGAGAAATAGAGATAAAAAGAGGAAGAGAAGAGATAGATAGATAGATCAGGAGGAGAGTGAGAAAGAGAGAGGCAGAGAATGAAAGATATCACGTAAAGGTAGAGACACTGAGAGGAAAGGGATGGAGAAATAGAGAAAAAGAGAGGAAGAGAAGAGATAGAGAGATAGATAGATCAGCATCAGGAGAGTGAGAAAGAGAGAGGCAGGTAATGAAAGGTATCACGTAAAGGTTGAGACACTGAGAGGAACGGGATGCAGAAATAGAGATAAAGAGAGGAAAAGAAGAGAATAAGAGATAGATAGATCATCAGGAGAGTGAGAAAGAGAGAGGCAAAGAATGAAAGATATTACGTAAAGGTAGAGGAAGAGGATAGAGAAATAGAGATTAAGAGAGGAAGAGAAGAGATAAATAGATCAGCAGGAGAGTGAGAAAGAGAAAGGCAGAGAATGAAAGATAACTTGAGGGTGAGGCTGTAAAGAGAGAAAGATAGAAAGGGGAAAGAGATGGCAATAAAGAGAGAGTGATAAGGAGAGTAAACATAGACCACCTGAACCACCGTCAAACTACCTCGAAAATTATCAAAATTAAAATATCTATTACCATTTTCAAGATATACGGATTTTCTGGTAGGATTATAAAAAATCCGAGTGAGACACCAGCCACGGGCAATAACCTCAACGGTAAAAAAGTGCCAAGTTTTAGCTAGTCTAATATAAATACGATAATACAAACCAATTAAAACTTTGTCTGTCCCGGTAGCTCAGTAATAAAGGCGGCACTCTGTGAATCCAGAGATTCCAGAGGTCGCGGGTTCGAAACCCAGCCTGGACTTGACAAGTTATCCTCCCATTTGGATTTTTTAAAACTTAATAATACGTCTTGGGCTTACTGCAGGAGTAATGGGACTTTATAGTCCTAATCGGGCAGTATAAATAAGGCGATATTATTATTATTATTTATTTTGAACTCATCAAAAAGTTGCCAACTAACACAGTTTACATAATTCAAACAGTCTTGACATTTTCAAATGAAACATTTCAGGGAAAAGTGAACTTTTATGAAGATTAAATAATGATAAAATTCTTCTAGAACTAAAATAAAGTTCTACAAGATTTTTGTTTGTATTGTAGGTATTGCAATAGAATTCAGAGCCTAGATATAGTACATATTTTTTGAATTTTAGATATTGCAATCAGGTTTAGAGCCTAGATATAGTACTTTTTGTATTTTAGGTATTGCAATAGGATTCAGAGCCTAGATATAGTACATATTTTTTGTATTGTAGGTATCGCAATAGGATTCAGAGCCTAGATATAGTACATATTTTTTGTATATTAGGTATTGCAATAGGATTCAGAGCCTGGATATAGATAGTACATATTTTTTGTATTGTAGGTATTGCAATAGGATTCAGAGCCTAGATATAGTACATATTTCTCAGAGAGTTCTAGAAATACACCAGAACTACAGTGGGTGGTTGTATGTATAAATAATAATAAGGCTTGGAGTATGTAATTCAAACAATCTCACGTGTACATTCGTAATAATAATATTTATCAGAAATATTACAAGTAAAATATCAAAAGCACACGTCGCGTTTTTCACAGCTGTAAACGCAGCTTTCTGGATCCGAAAGGTTTAGCAATTTTTCAAGGAAAAAGTGTAAAAATATATTTAGGATATTGATAGAAGTGTTTGAAAAAAGATACATCATGATGTACGTTATGAACCAATACATAAAGGTAAGTACAAATATTGAGAAAGGAAAGTAAGAGAGAGAGAGAAAGAGAAATAGAGAGAGAGAGAGCGAGAGAGAGAGAGAGAGAGAGAGAAAGAAAGAGAGTGAGAGGTAGAGAGCGAAACGAAGAGTAAGAAAGATATAGAGAATTTATGAGGTATAAAAAGAGAGAAACGGAGAAAGAGAAAGATTGAAAAAGAGAGAGAGGGAGTAAAAAAGAAAGAGAGAAAGGGAAAGTGAAAAAGCAAGAGAGAAGAGAAAAAAAGAGAGGGTTGGGTTCAGACGGAAAGGTATTGCAAGAGAAATAAATTGTTATTAAAAAAAGTATGAAAAGAATCAGAAACGAAGAAAATCTATCAAGGAAGATATAAAAGAGACAGTGATGGAGACGGACTGAAAAAGAGAAAGAAGATATGGGGAGGAGAAAGCGAGAAAGAAAATATACAGAGAAAGAGAGAGAAGTAGAATTTACTTTCAGAAAAGTAACTTGCTCTTGGAAAAATAAGAAAGAGAGAAAATACCGAACCAAATAATCTTAGCGAGAAAAGTAGGACAGATATTGGAAAAAGTAAAATTATTGGAGATAATCTTAGTAGTACAGAACTGAATGATAATGATGTTCAACAAATTCCACATGGTGGATTTAAAGATGGTAAAGTAGAACATGAAAACGAAGGTGATGTAGAACTCTTAGATGAGGATATTGAAGATGGTAAATCTGTAGATGTGGGTAGATATAATGTTGTAGATGTAAATTTACATGATGTTGATGGTGTAATTGAAGATGATGGTAAAATAGAACATGATAATAGGGAAGAGGTAGAATTCTTAGATGAGGATATTGAAGATGGTAAATCTGTAGATGTGGGTAGATATAATGTTGTAGATGTACATTTACATGATGCTGATGGACAAGATGGTGTAATTGAAGATGATGGTAAAATAGAACATCTTAATAGGGAAGAGGTAGAATTCTTAGATGAGGATATTGAAGATGGTAAATCTGTAGATGTGGGTAGATATAATGTTGTAGATGTAAATTTACATGATGTTGATGGTGTAATTGAAGATGATGGTAAAATAGAACATGATAATAGGGCAGAGGTAGAATTCTTAGATGAGGATATTGAAGATGGTAAATCTGTAGATGTGGGTAGATATAATGTTGTAGATGTAAATTTACATGATGCTGATGGCCAAGATGGTGTAGTTGAAGATGATGGTAAAATAGAACATGATAATGATGATGAGGTAGAAATCTTAGATAAGGATATTGAAGATTAGAAATGTGTAGATGTAGGTAGATATAATATTGTAGATGTAAATTTACATGTTAATATGAATATAAATGTGTTGTAGGAATTAAAAGAGCTGTTTTTACTACTAAGCTCTAGGGACAGATGATATTGACTACGAAGAAGATAATTATCATCAATACGTATAAGGTAGAGAGAAACAAATTGATAATATACATTTAAAATACATACAATTGCGGCTGTCTACCTTTGGTAGATTGTTAATACACAGCAAAGTACATCAATCCAGAAGATATTAACTTTCTCAATGTTGGAGGCTTTTCTGTTTTATTCATTTCATCTTTTTTTTCTTTTTCCAATTTCAGTTTCGATTACACTCTCTATATGTATACCATGTTAAGTAAAAAAAATATGATGAACATGATGTTTAGACACAAATAAGGCAAAGAAGAGAGCACTGATGATAGTGGAAGAAAGATTTAAATGGAGGTACAGAGAGAGATGCAGAGAAAATGAGAGGGAAACCGCTTGGATGCTGAGCATATGTTAGAAGCGAGAAAATAATATTGAACCAACGAAGACAAGACTCTGAAACACACGTAATATAGATAAATAGAAATTGAGCTAGAGAGAGAGGGAAAGAGAGTAAGCTAGATAAATAGAATATAGTGAGGGAGAAGGAGAGAGAAAGAGAGAGAGAAAGAGAAGGAGAAAGAAAGAAAGAAAGAGAATAGTTTAGATAAATAGAATAGAGTGAGGGAGAGAGAGAGAGAGAGAGAGAGAGAGAGAGAGATAAGAGTGGAAAGCATTTTGAAAAGATTGAGAGAAGAGCAGGACTTATGCATACTTATTACCTGCTCTCAGCTCCTGGTACAAGTAGTATTAGGGAAACAAATGAGACGTTGAGAGAGAAAAAGATGGAAAAAGGAGCAAAGATAGAGAACCAAGATGAAGAGAAGAAGAGAAAGGATAGAGCATAAAGAAAGAAGTTGAAGATAGTTATAAATAGAATAAACATATTAATTTTTAATGCCCATATAATGCCCAAGGGCTTTATACAACGTCAATGGTATACAAATGTATAGTTTACAATACATATCTAGGTAAGGTAAATGCTAAGTTATTATAAATTATCATCTAAATATTCTTCAACTGAATAGTAAGCCTTATTCAATAGAAATGACAGAGAAAGCGAGCGAAAGACATGAAAAAGAGTGAGGTAAAGTCGAAAGGAGAAATACTAATGATATCGCCATATTATTGATAGGACATGTTATATACAATACAAATAATTACAAATTAAAATGCAATATAATAGAAGAAAAAATAAAATAAATAAATATGTACATAATATATTGTTATTGAAGAAGAGATTGCTTAAGGGTTATTGCCTTAAGCAATCTCTTCCGCCCAACCCTTAGTATGGATAAAACCCAAGTTACTATACTACTACTATCAGACTTTAGTAAAGCTTTTGGTTCGGTTGATTTTGAGATTCTTCTAATTAAACTACAAAAATATTTCAACTTCTCTCTTTCTGTTCTCCGATGGTTCTCTACATACCTGAGAAATCGCCAACAGTATATCTTCAATGGTGGTGCTCTTTCTAACCTTTTATTCACAACAACAGGTGTTCCTTAAAGCATTTTATTTTCCATGTTCATAAACGACATTGGAAAGATATTTAAACATTGTTCTTTTCATTTGTATGCTGATGATTTACAGTTAAACATCCACTCTTCGGTCAATATCAATCATGTAGTTCAAATGTTGAATTATGACCTTCAACAATTTCATCATTGGACTTTTTTGGGCATTTTAGATAGGTTATCAAAAATCTCAGTCAATCCAATTTGCTTCAACACCATTACTGTTCCTTTTTCTCATACAGTTAAAAACTGGGGCCTTTTTTTTAATTCAAATCTTTCATGGAATTCACAAGTCATAAATGTTGGGAAAAGAGTCTTCAGAAAATTCCATTCTTTAAATCGCCTGAAAAAGTTTTTACCTTTGAAGACCAAAAAACTGTTGAGTACTTCTCTCATTTTCCCTACTATTGAGTACAGAAGAGTAGTTTTTAGCAATATTAATGGAATTCTCATTAATAAACTTCAATTCTACCAAAATGCTTGTGTCCATTATATCTTTGGGCTAAGAAAACATGACCATGTTTCTAACCTAAGAAGATTGCTGACGTGGTTGATTGTCACGAGAAGACTGGAGCAGCAGACTTTATGTCTTTTGTGGAGGACAATGAACGAAGAAACATCACCATTATACCTACACTCTAAGTATAAAAGTTTCACTGTTTATGCTGCTAGATTGTGGAATCAGCTTCCAGAGGAACTCAAGAGTCTTGGAAAGTCGTTTATCATTTAAGATGAAAACAAAAGAATACATGTTAGCTTTGGATCAGTAGTTTTTTTTCCTTCTTAAAGTTGTGCAAGTCCCCCTCCCATAGATTTTGTATATATCCCCCCCCGTAATCCTATTATTTTTATTTTTTTGTAGGTACATATTTTTATTTATTTTATTTGGTTTGTTTGTTCGTTGGTTTTTTAAAATTATTTATTATCTTTTCAGTTTATCCTTATATTACTTTTAATCAAGGGTGGTGTGGAAGAGAATGCCGTTGGCATTAGCAGCGCCCATGATCAAATTTTGTTTTATTTCAATTTCTATGTAAATATTCTATGTACCTACTTTATTGTAAATAAAACTTGATCCAACATGTTTAATAATAGTAATAATAATAATAATAATAAAGAAGTCCAGTGTCTCGCTAGAGGACTAGAAACAGAGAACCCTGTACATTTACAACAGGCAGGCCGTCCTAAAGATGCAAGCCCAGCTTGCAGTTAATCAAGTGCGTGAGAGAGATGTATTGGCAGTAAAGAAAAGGGAGAGAGAGATGGATAAAGAGAGAGACAGAGGGAGTAAAGGAACAGGAAGAGTGTTAAAGAGAGAGAAAGAGAAATAAAGCATGAGAGAAAGAGAGAATAAGAGAAAGAAAAAGAAAGATAGAAAGAGAGAGAAACAGTAGTATGAGGAACTGAGGATAATAATACGGAGGGGGAGAAACAGAAAGAGAGAGAGAGATAGACAGAAAGAGAGAGAGAGATAGACAGAGAGAGAGAGAGAAAGACAAAGAAAGAGAGAAAGATAAACAGAAAGAGAGAGAGAAACAGAAAGAGAGAGAGAAAGATAGAGAGAGGGTTAGAAATAGAGAGAGAAACAGGAGTATGAGGATAATAATACAGAGGGAAAAAAATGACACAGCATGGATGTATTTGAAATGTCGGTAAATCAAAATTGACGTCAAACTGACAAAATACATTTCTGATACCAAGCTATGTTCGGGAAACAAAAAATGAGGAGGGATAGTAAATGAGCGAGAGAGAGAGAGAGAGAGAGATAAAGACAGTGATAATAATTACGTTGGTGTGAGAGAGAGAAAGATATGGCGAAGGTGAAATGTTTGATGTTGAACATGAAGATGAAGAAGAATAATATTTAAGAGTGAGAACAATTGACGGTGAGAGGTAGAAGATAGAGAGAAAGAATGATATAGGGAATATATGAGCTATAAAGAGAGAGAGAGAGAGAAAGAGTAAGAAAGATACTGTAGAGGAAATGGGTGGTAAATAAAGAGACAGAGAAATATATAGAGAATGTGTCGGATAGTAAAAGAAAGAGAGGGAGAGAAAGGGTAAGATAGATAAAGAGAATACGTGTGGTAAATAAAGAGACAGAGAAAGACAGAGAGAGAGAGAAAGAGAGATAGATAGAGAGAGAGAGAGAGGGAGAGAGAAAGAGTAAGAAAGATAAAGAGAATATGGGTGTTGGGTGGTAAATAAAGAGACTTCATGATGCTGGCATTCCGGCCCAACCCAGGCTGGGTGAGGTTAATGTGGGTAGCAGGTTTGTGAGTTTCCTGCGAATGGAGGGTAACACCCCCGTCGTGATATGACCAATGCAGTTGAAAGCGACGTTAAAACAAAAAAAAAAAAATAAAGAGACAGAGAGAGATATAGAGAGTGTGTCAGATAGTAAAAGAGTGTTAGATTAAGAAAGAGAGAGAAAGAGTAAGGTTGGGTGGAAGAGCTTCCTGAATGAGATTCCTGCCAAAACAAAAGTAAGAAAGATGTAGAGAATATAATATGAAATGAAGAAGAGAGAGAGAAATACATAGAGAATATATCAGATAGTAAAAGAGAGAAAGAGAGAGAGAGAGAGAGAAATACATAGAGAATATATCAGATAGTAAAAGAGAGAAAGAAGAGAGAGAGAGAGAGAGAGAGAGAGAAATACATAGAGAATATATCAGATAGTAAAAGAGAGAAAGAGAGAGAGAGAGAGAAATACATAGAGAATATATCAGATAGTAAAAGAGAGAAAGAGAGAGAGAGAGAAATACATAGAGAATATATCAGATAGTAAAAGAGAGAAAGAGAGAGAGAGAGAATACATAGAGAATATATCAGATAGAGTAATATATCAGATAGTAAAGAGAGAAAGAGAGAGAGAGAAATACATAGAGAATATATCAGATAGTAAAAGAGAGAAGGAGAGAGAGAGAGAGAAATACATAGAGAATATATCAGATAGTAAAAGAGAGAAAGAGAGAGAGGGAGAAGAGAAAAAAAAGAGAAAGCGAGAGACAGAGAGAGAGGGAGGAAGGTTGGTATTTTTCATCATCTTCATTGAGTAGCATCATCGTGTTCGATGGTCGCCGAACTTGATATTTTCATCAAGTTTATACAAGGAGGCTAATTCTTAACGAGGGTCCCCAGAATCAAGTTAATGAAAGTCTGAAAAAAGTTAATGAAAGTCTGAAAATGTCAATGAAAGTCTGAAAATGTCAATGAAAGTCTGAAAAAAGTTCATGAAAGTCTGAAAAAAATTCCTGAAAGTCTGAAAAAAGTTAATGAAAGTCATTATAAAAAATATAATGAAAGCCTGAAAAAAGTTAATGAAAGTCTGAAAAATTTCCTGAAAGTCTGAAAAAAGTTATTGAAAGTCTGAAAAAAGTTAATGAAAGCCTGAAAAAAGTTAATGAAAGCCTGAAAAAAGTTAATGAAAGTCTGAAAAAAGTTAATGAAAGTCTAAAAAAAAAAAAAAAATGAATGATTCACCAAATGACTCACCGTAAGAGCTGTGCTGATGCAGCTGAATACTGATCAGGAAACAATAGATCCTCAGGAACAGATTGTTCTTCATGCTGACTCACTCGTGCTGATCTACGTCTTCAATTATCCTGACTCACTGTAATTGTTTTCGCTCGTGTTGCATTATTTTGTTTATTTTTTTTACGTCTGGCTTATCAGAAACTCAGCAACACTACACGCTGAATTATAATAATATTGTTATTAGTTATTGTTAATTAATTTTTAAATTGTAATTTTGTATCTAATTTATTACAAATAAAGTTTTATTTATTTATCGTATGGCATATTAGAACTTCAGCAACACTACCCGCTGAATTAGAATAATATTAGTATTAGTTATTGTTAATTAATTTTTAGATAGTAATTTTGTATCTAATTTATAACAAATAAAGGATCATACAATAGTTTTATTCATCTATCGTTTATTTAGTTATCAACTTATCATACAATACAACATACTAGCATTTCTTAAGGATGTTAACACAAAATTACAATATTTTTTATATCCTATGTATTTCAATTTTAATAATTATATAACTATTGACTGTCTTGCCAATGGGTGGAGCCAGGTAGAGTCCCCTTCTCTACTAAGTAGTGGAAGCACCGTTAGCCTCCTTTCAAGGTGGTGCTGAAGCGAAGGCCGAGCCAAGACTTTTACAATACTTCCATGTAGTGCAAGACGGGAACCCCTCTCCACGCGGGAATGGCGCTGTTGAGGGAGCTAAAGTTGTAAAAGTCGAATTCATCTGCCATTGGACGAAATCAATGGTCTGGTCCTCCAAGTTGGGGGTTGATCATAGGGCTAACCCCCCTATATCGTAAAAAAAGTACCGGTTGTGAAGCGCCATAAATCAGCCTCGGAACATAGACG
>CM044966.1:482341-513683 GCA_024516035.1 Bactericera cockerelli | reverse complement strand
TTGGTAAAATGTTGAAAACTTTCGCACCCACATAACAGAAGTGACGACGTGTTAATGATTTATGTATTGTTGGAAGTCTGGCTTGTCCTGTCTGTCGTGTATTGTATGTGTTAGTATTTAATGTCCATATGTATTTCTTTTTAATTGTAAATGTAGCTGTCTTGAAAATGTAAATGTCTTGTACTGTAGGAACATTGAATAGTAGGTATAAGTCTTGAGAATGGAAAAATCTGTCCTTTTGTAAAATTGTCCTTAGTAATATGTTTTGTGTTCTATTAAGTTTAGTCATGTTATTTTTGTATGCCCCTCCCCAAGAAGTTATACAGTACTGCAATAAGGACTGTGCCATAGCAAAATAAATTTCGCGTAACACAGACTTATCACAGGCTTTGTTAAGGTTGTTAAATATATACATTAAGTTTCGTAGTTTTGTTCTTACCATTTTTATATGTTCAGTCCATTTTAAGTGATTATCCAATATGATTCCTAAATATCGTACGTGAGTCAGTCTTTGTAATGTTATTGTCTTATTGTCTATGTCAGGTACTTGTATAGTAGAATGTCGCGGTTGTCCTCTCTCGTCTATTGAAAAGGTCATATAGTTAGTTTTGTTAAAGTTAAGTAGCAATGACATTTTCATGTACCAGTTTTGAATGTTAATTATGTCTCTAGTTGCTAGTTTGTGTGTTTCTTCCCAGCTATTTGTTGAATAAATTATGACTGCATCATCCGCATAACAAAATACTCGGCCCTTGCTTATTCCAGGTAAATTATTTATATAACAATTAAATAAACAAGGCCCCAATATTGTTCCTTGCGGGATTGAGTATGCATGACATAATTCAACATCAGATAGCTGAGAATTCAGTCTTAGTTGTTGTGTCCTGTCTGTCAAGTATGAGTCAAACCATTGTAGTACAGTGTCTTGTATCCCTAGATGTCTTAGTTGTGTCAGTAATGTTAGATGTTTGATCGAGTCATAAGCTTTAGATATGTCTAAAAATATACCAATTATTTTTTTCCCACAGTCTAATTGTTGATGTAAGTAAGAAGTCAGGTCAAGTAATGCGTCTTCTGTTCCTATACCAGTTCTAAAACCGTATTGTCTGTCAGTAATTTTGTTGTTTGTAAGTAAGTAATGGTCTAGTCTCGTCTTAACTATTTTTTCCAATATCTTGCTGAAATTTGATAAAAGAGATATTGGTCTATAATTTACCAAATCTTTTTTATTGCCTTTTTTATAAATAGGGACAATAATACTATTTTTAAATGATGATGGAAATTTGCCACTATCAAGACTTAAATTTATAATGTGTTTTAGTGGAACTAATATGTATTGTGCTATTATTTTTAGTATATTGCTTTGTATTTCGTCTTTACCTGGAGAGCAATTGTTTTTCAAGGTCATAATTTGTTTATATATTTCAGTCGTAGTTGTTCTTGAAAATGTTGTAAATATATTGTCTTGTTGCGTATTTTGGTTGTCTTGTTGTGTATTTAAGTTGTCTAGTTGGGTACTAAAGTCGTCTTGTCGATTATTTAAGTCGTCTTGTCGAGTGTTTAAGTTGTCTTGTTGTGTATCCATGTTTTCTTGTTGTGTATTTAAGTTGTCTTGAGGTGTCGATTCTGAATTGGAAATTTTTTGTTCAATTTTTCCACTGATTTTTTTACCTACATTGTTAAAATAATTGTTAATAATATTCGATGCTATTATACTATCTGAAATACAATTGTATATTTTTTCATTATAATTGATTTGTTTGATGTTATTATTAGTTTCATTTTTTCCTATAAACTGGTGTAATATTTTCCACATCTTTTTTTTATTATTTCTATTTTCATCAATTTCAGATTTTAAATGAAGGGTTCGTGCTGTTTTTATAGCTTTGGAGAGTATATTTCTGACTTTTTTATAATATGTTAAAAGTCTCAGGTTATCTGGTTTTTTTTTACTTAAAATTGCTAGTCGGTCTCTATTTCGTATTGATTTTAACAAGGCTTGAGTCATCCATGGTTTTAAAGGAGTCATAGAGTTTGTATATTTATGTATTTCAGTACTAGAGTCAATTGTTTTTTGTATAATGTCAGTAAATTTTTCTGTTGCCAGGTCTAGGTCAGTCATGTCAGTTATACAGGTCCAGTCTATTGTAGATATTTTATCTGTTAAGTGTTCAAAGTTGATTTTTTTGTATATTTTTTTAGTATCTGTATTGTATCTTTGAGTTTTCAAGTTTAATTGACTTATAATTCCATAGTGGTCAGTTATATGAAGTTGAACTATAGCAGATTTAATTTTAGTTGAAGAGCCTCTATCTTTGAACATTAAATGGTCTAAACAGGATTTTGTCTCATAATTATGATTTGTGTTATGTCTAGTGTTTATTTGTACTCTTGTAGGTTCTGTAATTTGAGGTATGAAATTGTGTCTTAGTAATGTATCTAAATAGTCATGTCCTGTGTCTGTGATATTTTCAGTCAGTATGTTAATGTTGATGTCTCCAGTCAAAACACATCGGTCGTATTTATTTTCTGTTAAATGAGAGTCTATTTCTTGTATAAAATTATCACTATCACCTTCCGGGGAACGATAAAAAGTAAGAATGGTTATATTTTGGTTTTGTTGAGATATATTAATTTTTAAGCAATTTGTGAGAGTGAAATCAACTAATTCATCTACTTGAAAATCAAGATCTGATTTAATGAAAACGACAATACCTGCATTTTGATTATATTGATTTGTTGTAAAATGAGCTGTGTATCCATTTATTGAAAAAGAGTGAGGAAATGATGGGTTATATCGTGTTTCTGTTAGGACTATAATTTGTATTTTAGATAGGTAAGGGAACAAGTGAAGCATTAATTCATTGAAATTTTTATTCATACTTCTAATATTCATATGAAAAATTGATAAATCATCTATGGACCAAAAATCTTCAGATTTCTTTAAAGATGTAAAAATTTGGCATGTATCATGAACATAATCAGGAATTACGTTTGTTATTGTATCAGCCATTATATTTTGATAAGATATATAATTTATTTATAGTTGTTTTATATTGCTTATTTAATGCAAGTATATATAATTTATTAATATATAATTTATTAATAGTTGTTTTATATTGCTTATTTAATGCAAGTAATATTATATTGATATTTTTAGATTTTAATTTTAAATCGAATTTGCGTTTAACTTTATTTATTTTAGTATTCGTTTTTTGGTGTAAATTAATTTTTTTATTAAATAACGATTGAAAAAACTTCAAAATAATTAAATCTTTATGTAAATTGTAAGATAATATTTGTTTATGGAAAACAGATAAATAAAAATAAGAAAAAATAACGAGAAATATTGAAAAAAATAACATATTAAATAAAATATTGAGTAAAATTATTTGAATCTTGTTAGTTATTGGTTTGTAAAACTTGAGAAGGTGTCATCATTTCCCTCCTCTGAAATCTCTGACTCAGCATTCCATTTCTTTCCAAGAACACGATCAAAATCTTCTTCACTTCGAATCACGAATACTCTTGAACTTTCATTTTTACGAATGAAAATTTTGCAGTCTCTGACCCATACAAATTTGAATCCATGCTCTTTCTGGATGGTCTTGGTTTTCTTCAGTAGATTTTGGTTTTTTCTTGTAAGATGCTCATTCAAATAAATCTTTTGTTCCCACATTTTTTTCTGACGGTACGCAGCGGTCCAGACATCTCTAGTTTTTGTGTTGAGAAGTCTTACTACAATTGGTTTTGATTTCTCTTTGGTTGTAGTTTTTACTCGATGTGCTACTTGGATGTGAGAAGCAGGATCACAAATATTGAGTTTCAATCCAATATTTTCAACAAGTTTATATACATCTTCATTTTTTGCTTCTGGAATTCCATTGATAATAATATTATTTAATCTTGATCTCTGTTGTAAATCGTCTATGTCATTCCATGCTTTTTTCAGTTCTTTCTTCAGATTCTTGTTCTCTTCCATTTGATCTATTAGTTGGGCTTGCAAGTTGTCAATTTGTTCTTTTTGTGACTTCACTAAATCGATAATCATGTTCATTTTTTCTTCCAATGGTAATAAGGATTGTATATCTTTGTCTAATTTCAAAATCAATTGTCGATCTGATAGTTGATTTTTGTCAAAAGGCATTATTTAAAAATAAATTTATCGAAAAACTTTAGAAAAACTTTTTTTCACTATTTCTCCGCTATACCCATTTTCTCCTTAATTTCACTATTTCTCCGCTATACCCATTTTCTCCTTTTTTTTCTCTATTTCCCCGCTATACCCATTTTCTCCTTTATTTCACTATTTCTCCGCTATACCTATTTTCTCCTTTATTTCACTATTTCACCGCTATACCCATTTTCTCCTTTTTTTCTCTATTTCCCCGCTATACCCATTTTCTCCTTTATTTCACTATTTCTCCGCTATACCCATTTTCTACTTTTTTTCACTATTTCTCCGCTATACCCATTTTCTCCTTATTTCACTATTTCTCCGCTATACCCATTTTCTCCTTTTTCACTATTTCTCCGCTATACCCATTTTCTCCTTTTTCACTATTTCTCCCTATACCCATTTTTCCTTATTTCACTATTTCCCGCTATACCCATTTTCTCCTTTTTCTATTTCCCGCTATACCCATTTTCCCTTATTTCACTATTTCTCCGCTATACCCATTTTCTCCTTTTTTTCACTATTTCTCCGCTATACCCATTTCTCCTTTTTTCACTATTTCTCCGCTATACCATTTTCTCCTTTTTCACTATTTCTCCGCTATACCCATTTTCTCCTTTTTTCACTATTTCTCCGCTATACCCTTTTTCTCCTTTTTTTTCTCTATTTTCCCCTTACCATTTTCTCCTTTTTTCACTATTTCTCCGCTATACCCATTTTCTCTTTTTTTTCTATTTCCCCGCTATACCATTTTCCCTTTTTCACTATTTCTCGCTATACCATTTTCTCCTTTTTCCTATTTCCCGCTATACCATTTTCTCCTTTTTTTCTCTTTTCCCGCTATACCCATTTTCTCCTTTTTTACTATTTCTCCGCTATACCATTTTCTTTTTTCCTATTCCCGCTATACCATTTTCTCCTTTTTCCTATTCCCGCTATACCATTTCTCTCTTTTTCTCTATTTCCCGCTATACCCATTTTCTCCTTTTTCACTATTCTCCGCTATACCTTTTCCCTTTTTTCCTATTTCTCGCTATACCCATTTTCTCTTTTTTCTATTTCCCCATACCATTTCCCTTTTCACATTTCTCCTATACCATTTTCTCCTTTTTTTCTCTATTTCCCCTATACCCATTTTCCTCTTTTTCTATTTCCGCTTACCCATTTTCCTTTTTTTCCTATTCCCGCTATACCCATTTTCTCCTTTTTTCCTTTTCCCGCTATACCCATTTTCTCCTTTTTTTCTTATTTCCCGCTATACCCATTTTCTCCTTTATTTCACTATTTCTCCGCTATACCCTTTTCTCCTTTTTTTTCCTATTTCTCGCTATACCCATTTTCTCCTTTTTTCCTATTTCCCGCTATACCCATTTTCCCTTTTTCCTATTTCCGCTATACCATTTTCTCCCTTTTTTTCCTATTTCCCGCTATACCATTTTCCCTCTTTTACTATTTCCGCTATACCCATTTTTCCCTTTTTTCCTTTTCTCCGCTATACCCATTTTCTCCTTTTTCACTATTTCTCCGCTATACCCATTTTCTCTTTTTTCACTATTTCCCGCTATACCCATTTTCTCCTTTTTTCACTATTTCCCGCTATAACCCATTTTCCTCCTTTATTTCACTATTTCTCCGCTATACCCATTTTCCTCCTTTTTTCACTATTTCTCCGCTATATACCCATTTTCTCCTTATTTCTACTATTTCTCCCGCTATACCCATTTTCTCCTTTTTTCACTATTTCTCCGCTATACCCATTTTCTCCTTTTTTCACTATTTCCCGCTATACCCATTTTCCCTTTATTTCACTATTTCTCCGCTATACCATTTTCTCCTTTTTTTCTCTATTTCCCCGCTATACCATTTTCTCCTTTTTTCACTATTTCTCCGCTATACCCATTTTCTCTTTTTCATATTCTCGCTTACTCTTTTCTCTATTTCCTTTCCTTTTTTTCTCTAGTTCCCCGCTATACCCATTTTCCCCTGTTTTCACTATTTCTCCGCTATACCATTTTCTCCTTTATTTCACTATTTCTCCGCTATACCCATTTTCTCCTTTATTTGCCTATTTCTCCGCTATACCCATTTTCTCCTCTTTTTCTCTATTTCCCTGCTATAGCCATTTTCTCCTTTTTTTAACTATTTCTCCGCTATACCCATTTTCTCCTATTTTTCTCTATTTCCCCGCTATATCCATTTTCTCCTTTATATCACTATTTCTCCGCTATACCAATTTTCTCCTTTCTTTCTCTAGTTCCCCGCTATACCCATTTTCCCCTGTTTTTACTATTTCTCCGCTATACCCATTTTCTCCTTTATTTCACTATTTCTCCGCTATACCCATTTTCTCCTTTATTTGCCTATTTCTCCGCTATACCCATTTTCTCCTCTTTTTCTCTATTTCCCTGCTATACCCATTTTCTCCTATATTTCACTATTTCTCCGCTATACCCATTTTCTCCTCTTTTTCTCTATTTCCCCGCTATACCCATTTTCCCCTCTTTTAACTATTTCTCCGCTATACCCATTTTCTCCTTTTTTTCTCTATTTCTCCGCCATACCCATTTTCTCCTTTTTTTCTCTGTTTCTCCGCTATACCCATTTTCTCCTTTTTTTCTCTATTTCTCCGCTATACCCATTTTCTCCTTTATTTCACTATTTCTCCGCTATACCCTTTTTCTCTTTTTTTTCTCTATAACTCCGCTATACCCATTTTCTCCTTTATTTTCTCCTTTATTTCACTATTTCTCCGCTATACCCATTTTCTCCTTTTTTTCTCTATTTCCCCGCTATACCCATTTTCCCCCATTTCACTATTTCTCCGCTATACCCATTTTCTCCTTTTTTTCTCTATTTCTCCGCTCTACCCATTTTCTCCTTTTTTTCTCTATTTCCCCGCTATACTCATTTTCCCCTTTTTTAACTATTTCTCCGCTATACCCATTTTCTCCTATTTTTCTCTATTTCCCCGCTATACCCATTTTCTCCTTTATTTCACTATTTCTCCGCTATACCAATTTTCTCCTTTTTTTCTCTATTTCCCCGCTATACCCATTTTCCCCTCTTTTCACTATTTCTCCGCTATACCCATTTTCTCCTTTATTTCATTATTTCTCCGCTATACCCATTTTCTCCTTTATTTCACTATTTCTCCGCTATACCCATTTTCTCCTTTTTTTCTGTATTTCCCGGCTATACCCATTTTCTTCTTTTTTTCTCTATTTCCCCGCTATACCCATTTTCCCCTCTTTTCACTATTTCTCCGCTATACCCATTTTCTCCTTAATTTCACAATTTCTCCGCTATACCCATTTTCTCCTTTTTTTCTCTATTTCCCCGCTATACCCATTTTCTACTCTTTTCTCTATTTCCCCGCTATACCTGTTTTCTCCCCGTTTCTCTATGTCCCCGCTATACCCATTTTCTCCTTGTTTCACTATTTACCTGCTGTGCCCATTTTCTCCTCTTTTCACTATTTCCCTGCTATACCCATTTTCTCCTTGTTTCACTATTTCCCCGCTATACCCATTTTCTCCTCTTTCCACTGTTTCCCCGCTGTACCCATTTTCTCCTTGTTTCAATATTTCCCCGCTATACCCATTTTCTCCTCTTTTAACTATTTCCCCCCAGCCTCCGTGGCGTAATGGTTGTGACTACTGCCCGTAGTCCAGAGTTCCCGAGTTCAACTCAAGGATGGGGCAGACTTTTCGACGAAAATTCTGTGTCATCCAAACACGTGAGGCTGGCATTTCCGGCCCTACCCAGGCTGGGTTAATGTGGGTAGCTGGTACAATTCCCAGCGAATGGAGGGTAAAAACCCCGTCCTGACTATCTCAGTTAGGACGTTAAAATCAAATAGAATCAACTGGTCACAATAGATCTAATTAGGTCGCAGTGTTAATTGTAAGGGTTTCATTGGAAACCCTACAACCAGGTCAGATAATAAAAAAATAAAAAAACTATTTCCCCGCTATACCCATTTTCTCCTCTTTTCACTATTTCCCCGCTATACCTATTTTCTCCTCGTTTTTCTATGTCCCCGCTGTACCCAATGTCTCCTTGTTTCACTATTTCCCCGCTATACCCATTTTCTCCTCTTTTCACTGTTTCCCCGCTATACCCATTTTCTCCTTGTTTCACTATTTCCCAGTTATATGAAATATTTGAATTGAAAGAATTGAATGGTGTTCAATGAAAGAATTGAACACCATTTTACAAACCGGTCCTGCAGAAGTTTGACATGCCTGGTGCTCGAGCCACCGACCTCCAGGTTACCAGTCCACCATCAGCAGAAGTACTGCACTCTTAAGGCCTGGCTTTGCTTTTAACATATCGCAGGTCTTTTAACAAATCCTACGTCCGAATTATAATTTGAATATTTTAATTATATATCGCACCCTCAGAATTAGATGGTGATATGTCAAAAAACACCAATTTTTGGGAAATCGCAAAAGAAAGTTTGACTTATCGCTGTATTAATACAATAAAAGCTACTGTTTTGATTTATATGTTCTTAAGTTGAGCATGTTCTTTTCTATAGTTCTATGTAAAAAAAATGTATTTTTCTTCAAAAGAACTTACCTTTGTAACCGTTCGAAAAAAAGGCATTTTGACTTAAAACTTCATTCTATGATTTTGCCTTTTTTCGAGAAAAAATCAATTTTTAATAAGGTGATATCGTATTATATTACCTTTTCTTCCATGAGAAGTGAACAAAAGTGGGTTTTATCTCGAAAAAAATTCGAGATAGCACCATCTATTTACAATTTTGAAATGATAGTACCTTGATAATTTAGTTTTATAGCACTATATTACCATATGAATCGAAGAATAAAAGACAATCTGAAACTGGAGGTACATTAAAATCTATGCTTTTGGTATTATGTCAGAAAAAAAAACTCATTCAGTTTAAAAAAGTGAAATGTAAAATACCCAATTGTTTTATTGCTAAGCAGTAAAAGGTAGAAAAAAAGACAATGTGAGTATAAACTTTATTGTTTCTTGAGACTTAATCTCAATGTTTCTAAAAAGAAATAACTAAAAACAAATAATTATGAATTTCAAAAAATTGCTTGAGAGCAATAAATTCGGGACAGTAACTTTCTCAAAGTTTTTGATTTTTATAATTTTTATTTTACATTTAATTTTCAAGTGTGAAGTATCCCAAGAAAGGAAATTTTGTTAGTTTTAAGACGGTGTATATTTTTTTTCATTGTGAGCATGTTTTTTAATATAATAATTCAATTAACAAAAAGAGGTCTAAAGAGCATGAAAACACTGCAAATGATATCGGTGTTTTTTGTGTTATTTCTTCGAAGTCTTCATGGAAATTTGGCTGTTACTTACCTCTTAGTATCTGGTATTACCCCCTCGAGCTTGTATGACAGCCTGCAATCGATTTCTCATGGACTTGAATAGGTTGGCAGCCGTTTCTTTAGGGATAGTCTCCCACTCCTCATAAAGCGCCTGTTTCAGGTCCCTGTGGTTCATTGGGGGCGGGTTTCGAGCATGGACACGTCTTTTAAGCTCGTCCCAGAGGTGTTCAATAAGATTAAGATCAGGACTGTTGGCTGGTCAGTTGAGGGTTCGAATACCGGCCTCTTGGAGAAAGTCACTTACAATACGTGCTGTACGAGGTCGGGCATTGTCTTGCATTAACACGAATCCATCACCCACAAAACCTGCATAAGGGACAACATGATCTTCAATGATGTCAGTGACATACCTCTCTGCAGTTAGGTTACCTCCTTGTCCTCCACAATTGATAATAACGAGCTCTGTTTTAGTTTCCATAGAGATTCCACCCCAGAAGATACAAGATCCTAAACCAAAACTCACAGTTTCTTGAATATAACATTGATTATACCGTTCACCTGGTCTTCTATACACCCTTTTACGTCTGTCATGAAAGAACAAGCAGGGTCGGCTCTCATCCGTGGACAGAACGTGCCCCCCATTCCCCATTTCCTCAATCAGCGTGTTCAAGGGCAAATTGTAAATGACGTTGTCGGTGTTGTCTGTTGAGTTTGGGTCCCGTAGCTTTTCTTCTTGGTATGAGACCTTTCTCTTACAAGCGTCTCCTTACTGTCTAAGGGCTGACATCAACACCAGTGGCCATAACAAGCTGCTGTTGGACCTCAACACCAGACATGTCTCGATTTCTTAAGCTTGTCATGACAGCAAATCGGTCCTCCTGGACAGTTGTCTTCTTTGGTCTGGCAGATCCTGGTCTCCGATCATAGCTACCTGTCTGCCGATACCTTTGGTAAATTCTGTTCACCTTAGACTTCGACAAATTTAGCTCCTTAGCAACATTTCTTTGCTTAACACCTTGACTCAAAAGTAAAACCACTTTCACAGCTATGGAGTGCGATGTCTCCATGATGAAAAGAAAAATTTAACTGAATTTCCTTCCTCATAGTGTTGCATTTAAGGAAATTCAATAATTTACTGGCCAAAAAAGCGTTATCACAACAAAAAATCAAATTTAAAATACCCTCGGTGCACGTGTTTTCATCAACAAAATGAGGTGTTTCTGGAAAGTGGCCATTATCATTGTTGCATAGTACATAACCCGGACACATTGTGTATTCTCTGAAAGGTATGAGTACAAGCTTTTCAAATATATGCATACTTTAGCAACTTCATGCCACACAAATTGACCAGGACCAACTGAAACGGTGAAATGTCCTGTCCCGAATTTATTGCTCTCAAGTGTATATCGAAAATACCGGGCCAGATTATTTTTAAGTCCAAAAAAATAAATAATAATTTATAAAAGAAAGTAATATAACATAATCTTTTGTATTAGTAATTTCTACCTTCACAAAACACAAAAAAAATGTTCGACAAAGAGAGTGATATTTCAAAAAAATCATGCAAAATTCAATTTTTATGTCAATTACTGAAAATAAAATTTAATAAAGAGAGTGATAAATCAAAACTTACGCAAATATCACTCTATTCCAAGAACTGTCCGTCTCGATCCAAGGAGCTCTTGGTAACAACTGATCGTAATACCATCTTGTTCCAACCTCCCTCCACTTTTTCGACATAATCAATAAACAACACTAGCGCTATCTCGGGAACGGTAAGAGCTAGAATTATAATTCTTATACCAAACGAAAGGTCTCGTTTCGCTTATTTCGATAGAGTAATAAAAAAAATCATGATTTTTGACATACCACCATCTAATTCTGAGGGTGCGATATGTCGTATTAATAATATGTCGAATTATATTTAACTAGCGGGCTGTCGCCCGCTTTGCGGGCCGAGGCATGGCCGTGAAAGCAAAAAATCCTTTTTCGTCAATGGCAGGTGTTGTAGTGGGAGTTTCGAAAAATCCCGTCTTATTGCACATCTAGACTATAAGACAAAGCTACCTACCAAATTTCAGCTTCCTAGGACTTACGGTTTGGGCTGTAGAGCGATGATCAGTCAGTGGTCAGTGGTCAGTGGTCAGTGGTCAGTGAGTGTCTTTGACATTTATATATAGAGATATGTGGAAAACACTTGGCTTTTTTTTTTTTTTCACTTAATTAGTTATTTTCTCATGGCCATTTCGCCAGTTACGGCATCGTCAGTGAACTCACTGACAATGTTTTCAGTTTATACCTATAATTCAAATCCTAGGTTTTTATTCCTGGTTTCATGATTCGTCCCCTATAAACCACATGTATACATGTACATAGGAATATATGATTGTTTCTAGGTTCCTGCCTAGTCTACCTACTCACCCGTGACCTTGAGATGGAATTGAAGAGTGCATAAGGTATTAATCCTTTCAATTACGTGGATAATACCTAGTCCACACGCATCTAGTAAAGTACCTATATTTGACGCATCAAGCCGAGCCGAAGTACTAATTTTAATAATAATAATATATCATCTTTTCCGGTAGGTCAGTGGTCAAGGCGTCTCACTATCCAGTGGTAATCCAGAGGTCGCGGGTTCAAAACCCATCAACCGGGACATGGCAAGTTATTCTCCCCTTGAGATTCTGACCACATAATAATAATTATGTCTGGTGCTAACTTCTGGAATAATGGGACTTAATAGTCCTGATCGGGCAGTATAAATAAGGCTATTTATTATTATTATGCTACCCGATTATAAGTCCCAAGGTTATCATATCTGTGTTGATCACAATCGTGATGTCACAACTACTGAAACTCGCTTTACAAAATATTTGCTTAACTTCGGACTTAAACCACCGACCTCCAGGTTACAAGTCTGCCGCCTTATCTACCAAGCTACTGATGTCAGCTTCCGAAGTCCCATTATGCCAGCAGTAAGTCCAAGACGTATTGAAAATCCCAAATCGGCGGATAGCTTGTCATGTTCTGGCTAGGTTTCGAACCCACGACTACTACCTAGAAGAATAGAACCCTACAGAGTATCTTCTTCAAAAGAAAATAATTCGCTGATTCCGCTGGTATTGGTAAATTACTGAAGAAGCAGAATAAAACGCCTTCAAAAAAAATTATTGGCTTATGCAATAATCAGTACGTAAAAATATATTATTTTGCATTTGAAGGCGTTTTATGAATCTAAACCGCGCGTGCGCACTTGAGTTTTAAAACTTGCCTAATTGATTTTTTCATGGACTTTGAAGTTGAATTTGGATTTAAACATGGGTCTCTTTTCTTGTACCATTGGTCATTTTGATCATTGCAGCTTTGCACAATCACACGTACCTTAAGTTTAGTTCCATAGAGTGATGGTTTTCAGCAAAATGAAGTGGAAAAGTTGGCTTTTTTTGATCCACATACCTATTTCTATGTATGTGACATCAACCATTGCATTGTGAGAACTTTGTCTTTTAAAACCATTGACCCTTGGGAAACTGAAAGCTTACCTTGCTTGTTAGCGTTAGCTTGTCTGTTCTCTGTTTCTAGGAAGATTTTTGTCACGGGACTCAGAACTCAATCAAATCATCCGTCGAGCATTGTCAACTATCGGTTTCCATTCCACATTAGAAACCTCCGGCATTTTCCGCAATGACGGAAAAAGACCGGACGAGATGACACTTATACCTTGGAGCAAAGGCCAGCATCTTGTGTGGGACGTGACCTGTGTGGATACGCTCGCTGCCTCGTACATAAAAAGGACCTCACAAGAGGCTGGCGTAGCAGGAGAAGTTGCAAGTGATAAGAAGACGAAGAAATACGAAGCTCTGACACAACAGTACTGTTTCTATGGCTTGGTTGTCGAAACACTGGGACCATTTTCTCGGCAGTTCAAGTCTTTGATTGACGTAATTTCAGATAAGTTACAACGCACATGTGGTGATACCAGGGCCGGGGCATTCTTACGTCAACGACTGTCATTGGCAGTCCAGCATAGAAATGCCGCGAGCCTGGTAGGCACCATGTTTCGGGAGAAGAATGATGACATGTTTGTTGTATGAAGATACAGTTAATTAAATAAATCATGCCTGTGTAAAAAAAAAAGAAAAATATGACAACTGATATCTTCCAGATTGGGACTTTGGGTTTGGATGTTTAGTTTTTCAAAATTTAGCGCCATTGCCAAGTTGGCAGATTATTGATAACAAGGACCTTATAAATAATGGAGGTAAGATGACGACAAAATAAAGCTCGTCCAGATATTTTATGAGATTGCACGACATTTATGACACCGTAATGTTCAAATGAAACGATCACCAATACGTATTAGCCATCATCTATAAATCAGCTCTCGTTCTTTGCAGAACGTCTTTATTATTATTATTTAACGCTTTATTGGTCAACTACATGATACATTCAACAAAATATAACATAATAAAACGCTTGCATACGAGTCTGCAACCATTGGGACATTTTCATCTTTACTATTCAAGTTTCGTTACATAATTTCGTCACATAATTTCGTTACATAATTTTGGTTATGTGCCAGAGCAAAGACATGAAAATGTCAATTTAATATTTCGTTACATAATTTCGTTACATAATTTCGTCACATAATTTCGTTACATAATTTCGTTACATAATTTTGGTTATGTGCCAGAGCAAAGACATGAAAATGTCAAAAAAAAGGAGGATTTAGTAAGAAATCCTCCTAGCTCTGTTTATATATAAACAGAGCTAGGAGGCACGGGAGTAGGTGGCAGGTACCTTCACGGAGAAACGTTGAATGAAAAATCGTGAACTTGAACAAACGAATGACCGGTGAGTGATATTAAAACTCGTCTCTTTTTCTGCATTTTTTTTGGCGCTAGGTTTGCTGGGAACTCTCGAAACAAGAAAAATCAAAACAGAAACAAAACAAAACAGAACTTCTGAGCACCGCACCGACAAATCTGAATTTCGACGCCATCTTTCAACAATTTTTTTTCAGATTCCAGAAATTGTGAGATATTTTAAGCTTTTTTTGTGCAATATCTTTATCTAATCAAACGTGCAAATAATTGACGACTCAAAGGACATAATCGTGACTTATTTACTTGTAGTTTTAATTAGATTTTCATGTAAGTACGCTGTATATTCTGACTTTCGCTTAAGGGAAAGAGTAACGCCATCCTTGTGAAATTTTCGTGATAATAACAAATCAGCCGCTGACAGCGGACTATAAATTCTTCCAGACGACCTGTTAGATGTGGATGAATGAATAAAATTTATTTACCAATGTTCAAAATGTGTTGATTATCAATTTTTCAGGTTAATAATATTACTATATCAATATTTTAGGTTGTAGGTATCTTATCTGTCACTTCTAGGAAATAGTGTTGGTAGAGTGAGTTGGGGGTTGGGTATGTACAAAATGCAAATGTAAGGTGAGGGCTTGAAAAGTAAAGAAACGTACACGGGAAAGTTAATAATATTTGTTGAAATTTGTGATCGGGAAACACTTTTTTCATATGAGTGAACTATATTTGTTTTAAGAGAGCACAGCAGCCCAATTGAGAGGCAGAATTGTACCTTGGAGGTTGGTGGTTAAAACTCTAAAACAGTCAGAGATATTTGGCAGTAGCACAATCATATTTGTATGTATATTAGACTGGTTTTATCTCATAGAGGTGAGAAAAAAATGTAAGAATTTTTACAACGCTCAGGCAGAAATTAGTTCGGCTTTTGCAGAAATTGAGATAGACAAAATTTCAAGGCAATCAGAGTACGTTAACAGGACCCGCTCTGGTATCAAAGTTTGGAAATTTGCCAAATTTTCGAGGTTGAGCTGACATTTTCGACCATAACTCGAGAACGAAAAATCATACGAGCTCTAAAGATATATCAAATGAAAGACCATTTTGTTGGCTTTACTTTGTTGTATAATACTAGTTCCCGAAATTTTAATGGTTACTGACTAAATTGAGAATATGTAGTCGAAAACGTGCCAGGTGCCCAAAGTAGAGCATCTAAGGCATGATAGGATAATGGGTGAAAATACTTATGATTTATAAAACTTATACATAAAAATGTTAGAAGATTAGTTTTGAATGATTTTTTGACACATTATGAAGCTATAATTACCCGTTTTTACCTACTTGATAGTTCCTGACAGGTTAAGGCATGGCCAGAAAAACAAAATAATAATACAAACATATTACGTCAAAGTTATTCTCATTTTTTTATAGTAGAAATACAAATATCTAATATTAAAAGTACAAATAGGTAACATTTCGTAAAAAAAATACAAATTAAGAAGTTAAACTTAACTTAGTTAGTTGTGAGAGGGGTAGAGAGGGAACTTTTAGAAGAATCAGGATATAGTCTCCTACATTTACTCACAACTTGTGGGACAAACTGTTTCTCTCTAGTTAGTAAGTCGCTGAAGTCACTCATCAACTTAACGCCTCTCTTTCTGATACTGAGGCTCACCATGACAAATTTAGGGGTCTGAAGAAAAGAAATGTTTCGTGAGTAATGAGCTCTTTAAGGCCCCCTCTCACATAAGCTGATAGGTCTTTTATTCGTACTGTAATGTTGACATTTTTTGTCTCCCCTGTATCATCAGAAGAAATGAAAAGCTTTGCAGCCATTCCAGACTTTTCATCATGTGACAAAGTTGGATCGCAAAATCCCAAGCCAACAGTTTCGGCATTCAAGTACCGAAGGTGATAGCCGTGAAACAGGAGCTACTGTAGACGCTTGTGGTCTGTGTTGTAGTATGCCTCCCCTCTGATGGGCAAGAAGTGACACAATACTTCCCATTTAGGTGCTGGGTCAACACGAGCGCACCGGAAGGTATCCCTTACAAACAATTGTAACCAAATTAAGAATACAATTTTTTGTCGGCACGGGGGATCGAACCCAGGACCTTCCGCATGGCAAGCGGTGCTTAACCACTGAGCTCATCGCGCTCTCATATAAATTATCTGGATGAGGTTCAGTTCTACTACCCATTTTACAGTCAAAGACGCTTCTCAAGATAACTTCTATTGTGAAGACATGCTAAGGAGAGTCCCGCTCTAACATTTTTTCTAATAATGTACAGGTTCCTTTTACTCTACACCTGTGTTTGATGCTGTCGTATCAAAACACATAGTTCAGAGAAAGCACCAAACAAAGTTGTCTATCACCTGTGGTACTTGAATGCCGAAATTGTTGGCTTGGGATTATTCGATCCAACTTTGTCACATGATGAAAAGTCTGGAATGGCTGCAAAGCTTTTCAGTTCTTCTGATGATACAGAGGAGACAAAAAATGTCAACATTACAGTAAGAATAAAAGACATACCAGCTTATGTGAGAGGGGGCCTTAAAGAGTTCATTACTCACGAAACATTTCTTTTCTTTAGTCGATTTGTCATAAAAACTGACTTTTTGAGGGGAGAGCTAAATTTTTCCTGGTGAGCCTCAGTATCAGAAAGCACTTAAAATTGAACAATCCCTTGAAGTTGTAAACGACACAGCCAAGAGAGGCGTTAAGTTGATGAGTGACTTCAGCGACTTAACGACTTAACTAGAGAGGAATGTCAGAAACAGTTTGTCCCACAAGTTGTGAGTAAATGTAGGAGACCATTTCCTGATTCTTCTAAAAGTTCACTCTCTACCCCTATCCCAACTAACTAAGTTAAGTTTTACTACTTAATTTGTATTTTTTTGACTAAATGTTACCTATTTGTACTTTTAATTTTAGATATTTGTATTTCTACAATAAAAAAATGAGAATAACTTTGACGTAATATGTTTGTATTATTATTTTGTTTTTCTGGCCATGCCTTAACCTGTCAGGAACTATCAAGTAGGTAAAAAACGGGTAATTATAGCTTCATAATGTGTCAAAAAATCATTCAAAACTAATCTTCTAACATTTATATGTATAAGTTTTATAAATCATAAGTATTTTCACCCATTATCCTATCATGCCTTAGATGCTCTACTTTGGGTACCTGGCCCGTTTTCGACTACATATTCTTAATTTAGTCAGTAACCATTAAGATTTCGGGAACTAGTATTATACAACAAAGTAAAGCCAACAAAATGGTCTTTCATTTGATATATCTTTAGAGCTCGTATGATTTTTCGTTCTCGAGTTATGGTCAAAAATGTCAGCTCAACCTCGAAAATTTGGCAAATTTCCCAACTTTGAGGCCAGAGCGGGTCCTGTTAACGTACTCAGATTGCCTTGAAATTTTGTCTATATCAATTTCTGCAAAAGCCGAACTCATTTCTGCCTGAGCGTTGTAAAAATTCCGATATTGATTTTTTAAAACCAGTCTAATGTATATGCATAATGTTGTTTTATATACCTAGACTATTTATATTTATTTTTTAATTTGTTATAATTTAACTCTGATATTTAAGAAAATCTGAAATTTTTGATGAAAAAGTAAAAAAATAAGGTACATAACTTGCCAATACAGATTATTTTGTAGAGTCTAAAATATAGGAACAATAGTATTCTTCCATATAAAACCAATTTGAAGAAATTCAGTTAAGCGGTTTTGGAGATACTTTTAGTGATTTAGTGTAAAATCTCATAATTGGCACGTGTATACAATGTGAAACAATCACGAGGAAGTATTGTGTCCATAATTTATATATTATTGGCTTGTTCATTCTGTGGTATGTGTTTGATTCAGTGGAAGAGAAATCTACAGGCTTTAACCTTGCTCCTTGGTTCACTACATTTTCTATTGTGTTCTTTTATTATGTCATGTCCAATGTATGTATCATGTGGTTTACCAATAAAGTGTTAAATAATAATAATATGTCAATCTTTGATAGGTGTATGAAGGTGCTGAGTCAACACAAGCACACCAAAAGGTGTCACAAATGATTGTAATCAAATTGTTGGGACAATTTTTTCATGTAACTTAAACCAGTTTATTTATTTCTCAGAATGTCGGACAATGAATCAGGCTCTGGAAACGAGGAAGAGTACATTGTAGAGAAGATCCTGGACAGGCGCATTGTCAAAGGAAAAGTAGAATACTACATCAAATGGGAAGGATATGGCCAGTAAGTGAATATCTGTTTATAGCTATTACTATCCATGTGAGGAAGGAGATAGAGATACCGTACACAGCATGGAAGATGTTGCTCTTGTTATTTTTTTTTATTTTTTATTGTTGTTTATTTATTACTAAGTATTATTACTTTCTTTTTGAATTTTTTTTCTTCATATTTCCAAGGTGTTGAAGACCCACATAAATTTAATTTTTACTATTACTGTGAGATAAATGCTTACTCACTTGTAATTTGTTTCTAATTTTTCCACCTAGAGTATAATAGTTTCTGTATGTAATTGATGTTGAGTTGCAGAGAATACCTAGTGCAATTAATTTTAATGTATAACAACCAACCCAAATAAATAAATTTGGCAAGCAGTCACTAGGGAAGTAGCTTGCACAATGGTGACCTTGTTTGATTTCTAGTGGGGTTGAAATTTTTCTACCCAGTATTTTGGATATCCTTGGTCTAATCATACCCTTTGTGGAAAAACTAGAAGTAACTTGTATGAGTAATGATCATTGGGGGCTTAATTTATCATCATAGGGTGGTGTCATCATGAACGATGGTACCATACAGTGGAGGAATGACCCAGCACTTCTTTACAAGAATTAATAAGGGCCCCCAGAACCAAGCCAATGATGGTCCACTCACTGTTTATTGTCCCGCAGACAGGCTTTACGTGTTATAAAAAAATATTTAGAAAAGTGATGGAATCTCTTAGTAATGCTGCACTACACACAAATACTGTAAAGAGCCTCTTGCTATACCCCAAAGATTTTTCAGGGTTTCTTTACTTCTTTAAATTCCTAAATCTACCAGCCTCAGTAGCTTGATCAATAAGGCAGTGTACTTGTAACATGGAGGTCAGTGTTTCAAGTCCTGGTTAATGTCAATTTGGTAAAGCAAGTTTAAGTTTTTGTGATATCACAAAAGAGATAAACACAAATATGATATCTTAAATAAAAATATTGTAACCTGCATTTTTCCCCTTAATTTTTCTCATATTACTTTTGATAATTTTCTTATATTAGAAATCAGAAGTATTGCTGTTCATTTATTTTTATTGTAAGAATGGCCAACTTATTTATCTATCTTGTCATTAATATCAGGGATGAAAACACATGGGAACCAGAAGAAAATCTAACATGTCCTGAGCTGATCAAAGAATTTGAAAACCAGCGGAAACTGAAGGAGGGCAAAAAGAAGGAGAAGGAAAAGGAGAAACTGACAGCAAAGAAGTCACTCTCAAATGCGGAAAGCTCAGAAGAGAATAGCAAAGACAGCAGCAGTGTTACGAAGAAGAGGAAGGACAAGGATTTGGGCAGTGAAAATTCAGGTGAGAGTGGGTTTTTATATATTTTTTTTTTTTTTTTTTCATGTTTTTTTTTCTTTCTTACAAAATGACTTACTCAACGAACAATAAGTGTATACTAGACTGGTTTTAAAAAATCAATATTGGAATTTATACAACGCTCAGGCAGAAATGAGTTTGGCTTTTGCAGAAATTGAGATAGACAAAATTTCAAGGCAATCAGAGTACGTTAACAGGACCCGCTCTGGCCTCAAAGTTTGGAAATTTGCCAAATTTTCGAGGTTGAACTGACATTTTCGGCCATAACTCGAGAACGAAAACTCATACGAGCTTTATTATTAAACATGTTGGATCAAGTTTTATTTACAATAAACAGGGTGTCTACTGGTCAGGGAAATCCTGGAAAACCTGGAATTGTCAGGGAATTTTTCGAGGCCAAAAAAGTCAGAGAAAAGTTAGGGAATTTTGTGAAAAAACACCATAAGTCAGGGAATTTTGGGAAAAACACCAAAAGTCAGGGAATTTTTTTTTCAAGATCCAATTTTGTCATGAAAATGATAAAAAAAAAATCTGGTGTAAACATCACACGACTTTCCTTAAGTATCATAATTATAAGGAATTGGAACAGGACCAAAAGCCACTGGTGACTCAAAGGTAACATTTAGTTAAAAATCAATATCAAATTCGTAATCAGCACCTCAAAATCATTGGATTTGATATGTCACAACCCCCATCTACGATAAATAATAAAAAAGTTAATCAAAGCGGGTCCCCCCCAAAATACCGGTAAATTGGGGCCGAGGTCCAAAAAGTTCAAGATATCAAAAAAATGATCAGAAGAGACCCCTATTATTTTTTTAATCTAAGACATAATTGTTCTCTAATATTTTTTTGTATCTTTAACCAATTCAAAGAACCGGCACTTGCGGCCAATATTTGCGGTCCTGCGGCCGCAGTCTGCGGCCGATTGCAACCAAAAGTTTCGTGATTCGTCTGGTGTATAATTATAATTAGCATACCAAATTTCAAGTCTCTAGCTCTTACCGTTCTCGAGATATCCTGTTTACACACACACAGACAGACAGACAGACAGACAGACGCACGGACCAATGGCAGAAAACAACTTTTTTAGTATCCTGAGGCTATAATTCGTCCAGAAATGTGAAAAACTGGGTAGGTCAAATTTTCAACGAATACAATACTTTCCTTATTATTAGGATAAGGAAAGTAAAAAATTTGCCTGCGGCGCCATTGTAATCCAGGCATTGTGATAATACTTCTTTGGTAAGAAACACAAAACACTCTTAACCACTTTTTGATAAGATTAACAAAAATTTAGCAGGTTTTTTTTTCAGGGTTTTCCCTGAAAGTTTTTCAATTTTCTATAGGGTTCCTATTTGTGTGTTGATTTATTACATTTAGTTTTAACTTTCCTTATACTATAATCAGGAAAGTATTGTATTTGGCGAAATTTTAAAAAAAATATAAGAATATAATTTGTGTATTTCTTTTTTTATCATTCCTAACACATTCTTGGTAGGAGCTACCATTAGCGAACTTTTATCAAATTTACGAGAAAAGAATTGGTGATTTCTTAGCAATAAGGTAAGAAAAGTCTTGTGGTGATCACACTAGATTTTTTATTTGAAAAAAAAAAGCAAGGAGCTAAACATGTTTTCTAAAAGCAAGGAGCTAAACACGTTTTCTAAAAATATGACATGTCTAATTTGCATATTTACTATTATTTTAATATGCATTACCTATTATGTACTAATAATCAAATAGTACATGAGTAAGCAATTTGTACATAATATCCACCTATTCGATATTCTGCTGATGTCTCTTCCCCAGTAGGTACTAAATGTTGATATCGTAGAACGTACCAGAAAACTCATTTAATTGATTTAGAAAAAATGTTTGGTTGGGTGGCGTGGCGGTGGGCTTGCAAAAAAAAAAAAAAAAAAAAAAAAATACATATAGTCACTCCTCAACTTAACGCCTCTCTTGGCTGTGTCGTTTACAACTTCATTTTGACACATTATGAAGCTATCTTCATAATGTGTCAAAAAATCATTCAAAACTAATCTTCTAACATTTATATGTATAAGTTTTATAAATCATAAGTATTTTCACCCATTATCCTATCATGCCTTAGCTGCTCTACTTTGGGTACCTGGCCCGTTTTCGACTACATATCCTTAATTTAGTCAGTAACCATTAAGAGTTCAGGAACTAGTATTATACAACAAAGTAAAGCCAACAAAATGGTCTTTCATTTAATATATCTTTAAAGCTCGTATGAGTTTTCGTTCTCGAGTTATGGCCGAAAATGTCAGCTCAACCTCGAAAATTTGGCAAATTTCCAAACTTTGAGGCCAGAGCGGGTCCTGTTAACGTACTCTGATTGCCTTGAAATTTTGTCTATCTCAATTTCTGCAAAAGCCGAACTCATTTCTGCCTGAGCGTTGTAAAAATTCTGACATTTTTTTCTTACCTCTATGAGATAAAACCCGTCTAGTGTATACCAACCTTCTAAAGATTAAAAATCTTGTGCTGAAGGTACAAAAAATTTATGTCACAGCCATTACCGTTAATTTCCTCATCTGCTTTCACTTTGCCTTTTCTTAAACATACAAGAGGTCGGCATTTGCCAACCTTTTTCAAACAGTAGATGTTGGTTGGTTCTGGTACTCCTATTTCCACATGCCAACCTGGTTAAGGTTGCTAGTGATTGGTGTTATTGTCTTTTGGCCTGACATTGCTGGTACTGTCTCTGTATTTAACATCTTCTAATGGGACCACTTAAATCCTTTTATATCAACCAATTATCTTTTATCAGACGACCTCCATGGCACAGTGGTTTAGAGCTTTGGTTGCTGACCGGGAGCATGCGAGTTTGAATCCCAGCCAGAGCGGAAAAAATGAACCTAGTTTTTCCATTTCCGGAAAGGCATGGATGTAAAAGTTGAGTGGCCTGAAGTAATGCAAAAGTGGTTTCTGGGCACAAGTACCTTTTTTTTATTAAAAATAAAATTATCTTTTATCATTCACTATTGATTGCTATGCTTACAAAGCAGCAGGCTGGCAATCTTATTTAGCACTGTTTTTTGTTGTTGCTAAATTACGGAAAAATATGGTACAACATTATTCAAACTATTAAGACACAATACCCTACCCTAGAAAGTAGATTATTAAAGTACAATCAAAGGTGAGAAAATACAACTATACTTAGTTTGTCTTTCTTTTTTACAGAAAAGAAAGAGAAGAAGAAAAAGATGGATGACACACCCAAAGGCTTTGCCAAGAATTTGGAACCCGAAACCATCCTGGGCGCCTCTGACTCAACGGGAGAGCTCATGCTCCTCATGAAGTGGAAAGGTAAATTAGTTTCACTACAACTGCCTTACTAAACTTTACCATCCCTGTACTTGAACCTCTGACCATTAGATATTGTCTCCACTGTGCAAGTTCTGTACTGAGATAGATTACTCTCTTACAAATCATTTAGTTCATACTTTCTTACAAATCATGTAGTTCACACTCTCTTAAAAATCATGTAGTTCATTACTCTCTTACAAATCATGTTCATTATTTCGAAAAATAATTAGAAAAAAAGAAGAATAATTATATTTGTTCTCAAAGAATGTGACAAAAATAAATTAATAAAAAATACATTTTGTGAAACTAATAAAAAAGAAAGAAAAAGCTTAAAAAAATTTCAAAATCAGAGTCGTACTAAATAAGCGCACAATTAGCTCAGTGGTTAGCCATTGAGAAGGTCTTGGGTTCAAACCCCAAGCTGACAAGATAATTCTACTCTAAATTTGATTATAGTTCTTTCTAAGTTATACCTTCCGGTACGCTTGTGTTGACCCAGCACATAAATGGGAAATATTGTATCACTTCTCAACCATCAGAGGGGAGGCATACTATGGGATGGGCAGGTTACAACAGATACTACAAACTTGTACTCTAGCTCCTGTTTCACGGCTACAAAATAATAAAAGGCTGTAAAACACTCATCTTTTTTTTTAAGTTTACAACACAGACCACAAGATTCTACAGTAGCTCCTGTTTCAAGGCTACAAAATAAGTAGGCTGTAAAACTTTAATTTTTTCAATTAAGAGAAAAAATAATAAATAAATAATAATGTTTTACTAGATGTAGAAGATGGCAGAGTTTAACCTTATAATTCCTTCTCTTCATCAGGTGTTGATGAGGCTGACCTGGTACCGGCCAAGGAAGCCAACGTGAAGTGCCCGCAGATAGTCATCAAATTCTACGAGGAACGGCTCACATGGAATTCATCGGGGAGAAACAACAACTGAATCCAAGGTTGAGTCAATGCAACCTCTTGTGAAAAACAAAAACAAACAATGTACATTATTATTGATAAGTCTAGACTCATCGTCTCTTTCATATAAATTAAGTTGCTCACTGATTTTTCTTTCTCGGGTTAGAATAAATTATTGTGTATTTTAAAATGAGATACACTCAAATCTGGATATAAGAGAAGTCGAGGGCGTGACATTTTTTCTCTTGTATCCAGTTTTGACTTTATTCAACCAGTTGTGTGAACAAACAATGGACATTCTTTCTAAGGAGTTTTGGATTGTCTATTGGACAGTATTAAAATGGCTTGCTGACCAGATTTGTTAAAGTAGATGAAACACCTTGGTGACGGTGTGAAGAATGCCCTGTAGAAAAAAGAGACAATGCCACAGAGCATAAAGTGGTAACAGAAAACATAGTTCACATGCATTCCATGTACTTTCAGCCAACGAAAAGTTAAACATGAATTTCAAAAATTGCAATTTGTATTGAAGAAATTATTATGGACTTTGAAAGGAATAATATTTCAATTGACAAAGGAATATGTTCTTCAGCAAACTTAAGTTAAAATTTAGATTGTCCTGAACCACATATTTCTATGTGCAATCAACCATCGTGAGAACTTGGACTTTTTCTCCATAAGCCATTGAACCCTGCAAGCCAGCCTGGCTTGTAAGGGTTAGATAGTTTGTTCTCTGATGGGTTGTATAAATTCCCTTGGTTAAATTAAACAAGTTTGTCCTTGTAGAAAGCTATTTTTTAGTGGAGGGTAAAATTGCAAATCGCTCCAAACACAGGCGTTGATTCAAATTAGGAGCCTGTAAATTTGGGTGATGTTAAGAAACTAGTGGTTGAGTGCATTGTCTCTAACAGCTTGATTAAGCACGGTTACAGTATAATCAGTCATGAGCCATTTGATTGTGTATAAAGTTGATTGATTTAATCTGTTCATTAGCATCTTTACACTTGGTCTTAGATGTTCATTTATTTTTTTTTTTGACAGTTGTCTATTTTTTTATGAACGTTTATTAAAAAAGAGGATATATTTGTAACATTCAGATTCTTTGCCAGTTGTCCATTTAACTATTGGTTTGTTTCTAATCAAGACGAGAATTCATTTTAATCAGTATAAACAGAAGAGTGAGAAGTTGTACTAGATGTACATGAATATCAAAACATACCTGGACAGCTGTTTCGAGCTTATTGGTCTCATCAGCAGGTAATAGTTCTGAATATCCATGCCATCAATCAACTATCCTCTCTATCTTAATAAGTAAATCCACCATGAACATTGTTCTACCCTTGTTACCTGGAAACACATTGAGTCTGACATGATATTACTTCTGAGTAATATATAGATATTCGGTTGGGTGGAAGAGCTCATAGTGTGAGAATCCTGCCGTTTAAAGCCATAAGAAAAGATATCGGAAGTATTTTTTGTATGAAAAATTGTTCCAAATTGAGAGGAGAAAAAAAATCAAGTGACATTTTCAATTTTTTTTTTTTTTTAGGTAAAATTAACTATTACTGTCCCTGAAAATTCGTCATCATTTCTTCAAGGCAAAAAAAATCATGCTATTCCGGCTGTGTAAATTTTGCACTGTAAATTCTGTTCTGGCCTGGATTTGAACCCACAACCCTTGTTGTACCTTGTTTTTAATGTGTACACAAAGGCTGTATGGACTTATTTTTGGTCTACTTCCAAAAAAAAAAAAAAAAAAAAGAAATACTTCCTAGTAGTTTTGAAGTATTTTTTTATTTAGCATGTGTATGTACTTGTGTAAAAGTTGTGACAAAATTCATCTCGGGATACAACTAATAGATTTTGTCATTTGAAGCACCTATGCACAAATATGCAACACTATGGATTGTAAACGGGTTGCGGTCTGTATTTTCAACCCTAAAGATGGTACTGCACGGAGCTAACACTGAAGTAACCGACATTTGAAGTTCCCACATCTCCTTTTCAAACATTAAAAATTGTTCAAATAACTTCTTTTTTTATTTGTGACAGACAAATCTATATTTATTTAATATTCAAGAACTTTGAACCATTAAATTTTGTTCGAATTATGACACACTCTCCGAACAAAGTTTAATGGTTCAAAGTTCTTGAATATTGAATAAATATAGATTTGCCTGTCACCAATAAAAAAAAGAAGTAATTTGAACGATTTTTTAAGGTTGAAAAGAAGATTTGGGGAAAGTGCATCTCAACTAATGTTGCCCGGAGCTCATCTTCTGAAGCATGCTACAATAATTAATTGTAGCCATTGACATGTAAAGCTTGCAACCATTATCATTCATTGTAGATGCTGACGTTATTGACCGACCTCCGTGGCTCAGTGGTTAAGAGCATTGGTTGCTGACCCGGAGGATGCGGGTTCGAATCCCGGCCGGAGCGGAAAACTGCGACCGAGTTTTTTCGTTTCCGGAATGACATGAATGTAAAGGTAAAGTGCCCTGAAGTCATGCCAAAGCGGTTCGGGGGCACAATTACTTTAAAAATAAATAAAAAATTGACGTTTGAAATGCATCTGTCTCAATATGCTCTTGAAGCACGCTGCACTGTGTCACGCTTCAGTGTTGCCTTCGCGAAGTCCCACCCTCAGAATTCAGGCCTTGGAAGATTGTTTCGAGTGCTCGCACTTAATTCTTATAATTAGTTATCTGTGGATCTACCCTTATTTTATTTTTTTCTATGATTTGTAACATTTATTTTCATCAATAAACTCTCTACTCTACCTTTGTGGTACTGAATGATTTTTTTTTTCTTTTAATTCCAATAGTAATAATTGCAGGATTTGAAAGTATTGTGAAATAAAAGTGAAAGTACAAATTTCGATAGTGAGAGCCGTATCCATGAGAGTGAGAGGAGCGAGACGGAGGATCAGAGGGATTGAGTGTGAAGATGGTGCAGGAATGTATCAATGAGAGTGAGAGGAGGATCTGAGGGATTGATAAGTAACATCATAATATGCCTAAACATAATATTATGTGTATGTATCATTTTTTAAAATAAATAAGATTTACATAATATAATTATATTGGTATTAGTTCTCATTGGGGCTACCATTTTCATACTATAATTGTCACGTGCCTTATATTATTTGTTAATATGTATGTACTAACTTACATACATTCGAGTGAGTGTGAAAGAGCTATTATTTTTTTCTGTTGTGAAAACATGGTGGCCCTGAAAAGGGCCGTTTTAAGTGAGGGGGTGGGTGTGAGTTACCGTAAACGGTGATGGACTTAACCGCCGAAACCGTACAGGGTGCGACCTTGACGTTTCAGGGCGTAGACGACATCCATGGCGGTGACAGTCTTCCTCTTGGCGTGCTCGGTGTATGTGACAGCATCACGAATGACGTTCTCGAGGAACACCTTCAGAACACCACGGGTCTCTTCGTAGATGAGTCCGGAGATACGCTTCACTCCACCACGACGTGCGAGACGGCGAATGGCGGGCTTGGTGATTCCTTGGATGTTATCACGGAGTACCTTCCTGTGCCGCTTGGCGCCTCCCTTTCCGAGTCCTTTTCCTCCTTTACCACGGCCGGTCATGATGAAGATGAGATGTGTTGTTTTCCTTGCAAACGAAGCAGCGAAATGATAGAAGTTTTTTTTTTTTTTTTTTTTTTTTTTACTAGGTGATGTACCTACTGATTTTTTAAAGGAATACTTTCATCCCGCGTCAGAAATATATCCTCCTGAGACTTGGGCATGTTTTCCCGAAAGTAATGATTTAGACCTGGATGTACTGTTAAAAGTACATAAGACAGATACTGCTTGAGTCCTCGGCATGTATTCCAGAAAATACTGATTAAGACCTGGCGTACTTTTAAAAGTACATGGAATTTTCAAAAATTCCCGACGGTTTTTGAGAGAAGATAGTAGCATAAAAGTGTGAAGTCAAGTTGTCTTATGTACTTTTAAAAGCACATTCAGGTCTCAGGAGGATATAAACTATGGCACCTATCTCTTCCTGAGATTTTATCCATGATTTGAATTTTGAATTGTTTTGTATTCAACCTTTGTAGACAGCCCATAAAATTTTCAAATATAGGGCGTGATTTATAAGAAGAAAAAGGGACAATAAATTGTATTCTCTAGTTTTGTCAGTTGTCATAAACTTAGTATTTAAAGAAAAAAAAAAGAAAAACAAGAAGAAATAGGTGCACTTTTAAGAGTACCTAGTCAGTTGTATATACATTTAACCTATGTCTTAATCTAGTCAAGTGTGGTCGTCAGTTTGCTTCGCTCAATCCGCACGTATTTTTAGATTTTATAGGTTTTATACATTTTATACAAATACTAGCCGTTTGCCCGTGCTTTGCAACGGGACTAAATTTTAAATTTACTAAGGCATGGCCGTACTGCTGGACAGCAATGCCTTTTTGAACTTTTTATAATTTTTCTGGACAAAGCGATAATGGTTTTGGGGGGTCAATTCTGAGACATTTTTCGCTATCTCTTACCGTTTTGGCTAAACAACTCCGGACAAACAAACAAACAAACAAACATAGGTAGGTAGGTAGTCCTTTTTTCTGTTTTATATACAGGGTGGACCAAAAAAACGTTTACACCCGTTAATGGTAGATTACTGACGACATTTCTAGGACGGATCTGGAATCCGTTTTTTCGGATTCGCCTTTATAACTGCACAAAGTGATTTTTTGCAACTTTCTGAAAAAGTCCAACTTTGGCTTATTCTTCAGGTCAGAACTTTTTTCCTGTTTAAGATGAGTTGATTCTGAACATTTCTGCAGAAAGCCAACAAAATTTCGATGTTTCTAACTACACTACTTTGTTTTTTACGGTTTGGTTTGGCATCTTTTTTGACACCTGAATAGAAAAAAAATTCTCATGTAAATTTTTTACACTTTGAAACACTCAAGATTTGCCCGAGCAAATTTTGGCACAGACATGGGCAAGTTTGATAAAAGTTGGCGGCCAATTCAAGGATGCTAAAAAATAATTTTACGATTTTTTATCACGTGATCTTCTGGGTAAACAAACCAGGTAAGTCTCAAAAAATGATGTTCAAAATCTTAAAAGTGTTGACCGTGTAGGGTCGTCTTGTACTCAAAGAGTAATTAGCTATTTATGTCTGTTAATTATTTTCCCTGGAATTAATTAAAGGCCAGTCAAATGAATGATTGTTTGTTTCTCGATGATAGTTTTCAAGCATACTTTTCTGCATTCTATGAAATATTATCTTTAAACTTCTTGAGTTTTTTTAGTACAAGTTACATTATTATAATTCGGATGCTGAAATGGCAGATACGCATTTAGCATATGGAGTTGCCAACAGGAACATTTGGGATCACGTGAAAAACATAGTTTACGAAATCTGGTAGCAAGAATCTTGTTGGCATTCGATGACCTGACAGAAAAACCTGGAATCTTCCGCAACATTCGACGGAACATGATGAAGAGGTTTAACCTTTGCATCCAGGAAGGTAGACGCCACTTCCAACAGTTCTCTAAGGGAATTGAGAAGGGAGAGAGAGAGAGAGAGAGAGAGAGAGAGAGAGAGAGAGAGAGAGAGAGAGAGAGAGAGAGAGAGAGAGAGAGAGAGAAGAGAGAGAGAGAGAGAGAGAGGCAAAGAGCGAAAGAGAGAGAGAGAGAGACAGAAAGGCAAGAACAAGGTAGAGGGACAGTTCTGAGTTAGAACTAAGGTACTAAAGTCACCATTCCCACTCAGGCTGGGTGAGGTCAATGTGAGTAGCAGGTTTGTGAGTTTCCTGCGAATGGAGGGTAAAACCCCCGTCGTGATATGACCATGGCAGTTGAAAGCGACGTTAAACCCCACTTAAAAAAAAAGTCACCATTGGTTTCAAAAAATTGTGTGAAGAGAATCCATAGTGTGTACTATGGCTAAATAAAAAATGGCAACAGTCTTTTTATTTTGTATGTCATGATTTTTTTGCTGGCTCTGGCGTTCGGACCGGGTGGACTAGCTTACCACTGAGCTAATCGTGCGCGTCTAAACGTTTCTCATTGAACATACTAACACAAAATGTTTTTTTTAAATAACTTTTTGTTTATATCAAAATAGTATAAAACATAATAAAAACTGCAAAAGTTTATTAATTTTACAAATATTATCTTGTTTTTTTTCAAGACTTCTATTAAGAGTTGGCAATCGGTAAATATTTGTTATTTAATTAGTATTGTTTATGATAGAAGAACCTACCTACATATTTACCTGGATTTATTTCATAAACTCTATTTTCGTTTGGAAATTCGCTAGTTTTTTTTCTCTCGTAGGGAAGCATAAGAAAAACCATCCTTGCATTATCAAGGCAGTCTCTCAGGGGCTTACATGAATAATAATTACCTATGTGTATTGTGATACCAATAGTATCTGATATAATTTCATTTTACAGATGGTATTACCCCCAAAAAAAAGCCATAAGTTGATGGTGTTACAACAGGTCAGATACAGGTATAAATAAAATATTCCATCAGATTTTTGAAAATTAAAAAAAAATTTGACCGCCAAGAAATGAACCTCGCTCGGTCATGCGACTAACGCTCTCAGCACTATCACATCTAGCTAACACCGCTGAAAACAAAAAGCACGGAAGTTGTTATTTGAATTTTTCCTAAACTGGCTGATGAGGCATGTGAGACGCGGTATTCAAAAAAAAGCAATGTAAACATTTTTGGTAAACAATACAAGACGCCCTTACACAGTCTACAGCTAGAAAACTCTTAGGATTTTTGAAGAGTTTTTGGCTAACATCTAATAATTTTCCCAGAAGATCACGTGATAAAAAATCGTAAAATTATTTTTTAGCATCCTCGGGGCGGCCGCCAACTTTTATCAAACTTGCCCATGTCTGTGCCAAATTTGTTCGGACAAATGTCGAGGTGTTTTATTTAGTAAAAAAGTTTTTTTGGGTGTTTTTTTTCTTTTCGAGTGTAAAAAAATATGACAAACCAAATCGTAAAAAACAAAGTAGTGTAGCTAGAAACATCGAAATTTGTTGGCTTTCTGCAAAATTGTTCAGAATCAACTCATCTTAAACAGGGAAAAAGTACTGACCTGAAGAATAAGCCAAATCGGACTTTTTCGAAAGTTGCAAAAAATCCCCTTTGTCAGTTCCAAAA
>CM044966.1:420422-482241 GCA_024516035.1 Bactericera cockerelli | reverse complement strand
CTGCGCTACACATTAAAATTGTGATATAATAACAAAAAGAACACACGTTTATTTACTATTTTTAATTTTGTCATCCTTTCATTATTTCTCTGACCGCTCTTTCGTCTATGATTGTTGCAAATAAAACATTTTTTCGGTTTTGAAAAATTATGTTTTACACAGACTTGATTTCACAGGCGGGAGAATTGCTTGCGGAGGGGTCTGTACGTTTGTACATAATTCCTGTTTTTCCCAAACCTTCAATATTACATCTCCTTTCCAATGTATTGCAGTGCAAGTAAAATTTCCTAGCGTATCCCAACTTCTGTGCATCTGCAATGTCTATTTCCCTCCCAATGTTCAGTTTTCTGATACAGACCTTGATAATATAAAAAATCAATTGAAATCTCCTTTCATTATTTTAGGAGATTTCAATGCTCATAACCCTCTTTGGGGTAGTACCTCACTGGAAAACAAAGGTAAGGAAATAGAAAAATTTATTCTCTCGAACTCTGATACTCACTTACTGAATAATGGTTCTCCTACCCATTATAACCTTTCTTATCTTACCCATTCCTCTATTGATCTCTCTTTTTCCTCAACTTGTTTATATCCTGATATTGATTGGAAAGTGACTGATGATTTACACAACTCTGACCATTATCCCATTATCTTGTCCTATGAAGCTCCTACTCCTATACCTCTTCCTATGCGTGACCCCCCAAAAATTTGGAATTATGATAGGGCGGACTGGGATATGTTTAAAAGCAAAATAAATTTTGATTTTGATTTTTTAGACCATACTGATATTAACATTGATATTGATGGTATATTGACCCGTATGAATAACCATATTTTACAAGTCGCTCAGGAAACTATACCTATAAAAAAAATTCCCTGCAGTAAACTACCAATACCCTGGTGGGATACCGAATTACAAAATTTGATTAAAAAACGAAGAAAAGCACTGAGAAATTTACAAAGAAATCCCTCAATTGATAATAAAATCGAATTTAAAAAAGCTAGGGCTGTTGCTCGCAAAAATATGACAATGAAAAGACGTGATGGTTGGGAAAAATTTGTTTCCTCAATCGATCACTCAATCACCCCGAGTGAAATGTTTTTTAAAATGAATAAACTTCGCGGTAAGTACAGTCCACGCCATATAAGCGCATTACAAGTTTCTGATGACCCGTCTAATTTATTGTTTGATTCTAAAGATATTTCCAATAAGCTTGGTGAACATTTCTCGTCAGTTTCGTCCGACGAAAATTTTTCTCCATCATTCCTAGAACATAAAAATAATTGTGAAAATGAGACCTTGATTTTGAATTTTGACCATAATAATAATAATTACAATTCTCCAATTACCTTTAAAGAATTACTCATCACCCTAAAAACATGCTCATCTAAAGCTTCTGGGCCCGATGGGGTATCTTTTTTTCTCTTGAAAAACTTGCCCAATAACGCCCTTGAAAAGCTTTTGAGCATCTACAATTATGTATGGTTAAGCGGAAAATTTCCCAATAGCTGGCGAGATGCCCTAATATTACCTTTTTTAAAACCAGGTAAAAATAAAGTTATTGCTTCAAATTATAGACCAATTTCTTTGATTAATTGTAGTAGCAAGATTCTCGAAAAAATTGTAAATAAGCGACTTTCATATCATTTAGAAAAAAACAAATTACTGAATTCTTTCCAAAGTGGTGGTCGCTGTAAGCGATCCACTATTGATAACTTAGCTTACTTAGACCATATTGTTAGCTCTGGATTTGTCAAGAAGGAATGCACTTTAGCCCTCTTTCTTGACATCCAGAAAGCTTTCGACTGTACATGGAGGTTTAAGGTACTTAAAAATCTTCTATCTCTAGGAATTAATGGTTGCATCCTTCGGTATCTCCAGAATTTCATGCGAGATAGGCGAATAACCGTTAAATGCAATAATGAACTTTCTTCGTCTTTTTCTCTTAAGAACGGTATAGTCCAAGGATCCAGCTTATCGCCGATCCTGTTCATTGTTTTTATGAATGACCTGTTTACAGTGATTAAACTTCCTGTAAGAAGCTTATTATTTGTTGATGATCTATTGATTATGCTAAGAGGGAAGGATTTGGCAAGAATGCAAGTCACTATGCAGTCTTCCCTTTCAAGTCTGGAAATTTGGGCTAAATCGAATGGTATTACGTTTTCGACTGATCCTTCCAAATCAGTCTGTTTAAATTTTAATAGATACAGGCGTCCTATTAACCCCGTTTTAACATATGCGGGAGAAAGACTAAACTTTTCTGATCATACTAAATTTTTAGGACTGATATGGGATTCCAAGATAAATTGGAAACTCCACATTGATTATATCAAATCGAAGACTCTTATTGCTTTAAATATGTTAAAAATGGTCTCTAATAAAAAGTGGGGACTTTGCCGTAAATCACTACATAGATTCTACAATAGCTATATTCTACCTATATTCGACTACGGAAGTACGGTTTATGGCTCCGCTAAGGACCATATTATTTTAAAATTAAACCCATCTCATCATACAGGTATACGTATTGTAACAGGCGCTATCAGGTCTAGCCCTGTACAGAGTTTATACATTGAAGCTGGCATACCCCCCCTATCAATAAGACGGGAAAAAATGTTATTAAACTATGTCACCAAAATAAAAGCATCGCCACAAAACCCTATGTACAAAATTATTTTCAACGATTGCAATATTGAATATGACTTATTTGGTAAGAAACCAATACCTTTAGCTGTCCGGGCTAAACAAATTCAACCATTTTATGACACTCTTAGTCAATCTTCAGTGACACCTTACAGTCAGAACTTACCACCTTGGTCATCAGAAATGCCAAAAATAGATATTTCTTTGTCGAAGGACAAGAAAACCGACACTTCCCCTGTTGTTTACCGTGCTCATTTTAATGAATTATTGAACTCGAAATATCCTAATCATGTATTGTGTTTTACAGATGGCTCAAAATCTTCTCATTCAACAAGCTGTGCTTTCAGTATAGATGGTGTTGTTTCGTCTTTTTCTCTCAACAAAGTTAATTCAATATTTTCAGCAGAACTTCTTGCAATATTTCTTTGTTTGAAAGAAATTGCACACAGTAATACTTACTCCGATACATTTGCCATAATTAGCGATTCTTTAAGTGCTCTGTCAGCTATGAATAATATTTTATTTTCCGACCCCATTGTTTCATTAATATACTCTCAATGGAAAAACCTTTTTGAGTTGGGTAAATTTGTCAATTTCCTGTGGTGCCCATCCCATTGTGGAATTGCAGGAAATGAAACTGTAGATACTGCTGCAAACCGTTTAAACCATACTTCTTCAGTTGATTTGTGTTCCCCAGAAGATCTTAAGCCTCTCATTAAAATTATTTGTAAAAACAATCTATCCATTATCCAACCTATGGAATGAAGTCCATCCTAATAACAAACTAAAAAAAATAAAACCTACTACTGATTTGTGGAATTCAAGCCACAGATCGAAAAGATTCGAAGAAGTCGTTATATCCAGAATGAGAATCGGTCATACTTTCATTACTCATAGCCACCTGTTCAAAAAGGAACCCCCTCCCCTTTGTCAATGTGGTGTTGTCCTTACGGTTGCACACCTCCTTGAATGCTCTATCCTAGCTCCTGCCCGTACCAATTTGTCCGCTATACCATCGTTACGTGACGACACAAATGAAATTGACGCCCTGATACTATATCTGAAACGAATAAAATGCTATAGAAAAATTTAGTTTGAAACGGAAACAGTGCGAAAGACCAGCTGTAGTTAAAGCACCTAAATTAAAAAAAAAAAAAAAAAAAACATTTTTTTCTGTGTAAACTTCCATAGTTAAGACCGTGGTTTAATCGTTACTATCACGATATTGTCTGTCTGTTAAAGCGATAGTTCTTAAACGTATGATTCCAATTCGATGAAATTTTGTACAATCCTGTAATTCACAAACCTTTTTGAGGTATTTTTTTTTATTTTTTGTCCTTTTATTGAAAGAGTTCACAGTCTTACTACTTAGCTCACTCTCATCAAAAAATGGTAAATACTAAAATCCTAGAAGTTAGTCTTACCCAATAGGAGATGTATTGTATGTAATATTTTCTTGTACAAATAAATTTAATAAATAAACGTATTCAATTCAACTCTTCATTATCTACTTTTTGCAATTCTAATTCTTTTTCTTTTTCTTCTCCTACGGTTGCACAACTCAACATCCAAGTCAAGTTTACCAACTGTCTACCTATTTCTGCATACCTAAGAATAAAGTATTCTGTATATTTTCATTTAACTTTTTTGCACATGCAAAACGCTACCCTACTTCTAAATTTTATTAGAATCCTTTTTTTTTGCGAATCAAACTTTTGAACTTTTTTCTTCCCACCAGAAGGTTGAATTTATGGTCGCTGACACGGAAACCCCGCAATTTGAATTTTCATATTTTCCACATAGTTCGTGCATAGTGACTACCTAGAGGAAAGTTATTTTATAAATAGATATAAAATGTTCGTAGATTAAAAAGATATAAAATGCATTATTTAAAATAAATAGATGCATTTAGAGTGAAGTTATTTTTCATAAATACTCGTAGAAATAAACTGGTGGTAGATTAAAGAACTAGAAAATTCATCTACTCAAAACAAATAGTTTCTAATTGGTGGAAATCAACATTAGATTTAAAAAAAATATATATATATAAACAGTTATCTAAAACGTCGTGTCTGACCAACTGACCATGCAGTTGAAAGACGACGTTAAACTCTAGTAAAACAAACAAAGATTGAAAGTGTGTGGTAACAGTGGTTAAAGTATTGGTTCTATTGAACTATCCAAATAACGTAAAGTAAACGTAAAAAAAAATTTGCTCCATCCTACCAAACTCAACCATGAGGTTGAACAATGCCGACCCCAATAGCAACAAAAGCTAACATGGGATAAACATTTATTACGAGTGTGTATAAAGTACCTAGCTATAAATCGAAGGAAAAAAATATATTTTCGATAGCTATTGGATCTCAATGTCAAAATTCAGCAAAAAAAGCTGTCAGAATATTCATGTTCTGTGGTAATATTATACCCCCAAAAACACCACTTCGTGGTTAAAAAAAGAAGAACGCATCACTCAAAAGAATGATTATAATTAGCTAAAAATAAATGATATCAAATTGAGAACACCTTACCACCTCTCTTTCTGTATCTCTGCACTCCTCTATGAATTTATTCCTCTTATGTTTATCTTTCTTTATCCTTTCTAGGGGTCATCCCAAACTTGATTTCTCTTTAAATTTACTTGTTGCACGGCAATCAAAAAGGCGGTCGGAGTATGATTTTTCTGAACTTATTTGATTTGAATCAAGAAAATTACACCGCGACCGCCTTTTTTATTGCCGTGCAACAAGTAAATTTAAAGAGAAATCAAGTTTGGGATGACCCCTAGAAAGGATAAAGAAAGATAAACATAAGAGGAATAAATTCATAGAGGAGTGCAGAGATACAGAAAGAGAGGTGGTAAGGTGTTCTCAATTTGATATCATTTATTTTTAGCTAATTATAATCATTCTTTTGAGTGATGCGTTCTTCTTTTTTTAACCACGAAGTGGTGTTTTTGGGGGGATATCAGTTCTTTTTATACGAAAATATAGGTTCATACACTACTGAAACATTATGAATAACAAAAGTAAATAAGCTGGGAAAATGTGAATGTACCAAGTTGTCTTTTTTTTAAGATATAGTTTTAGCAGTAGGTATTTAATTTTTCTAAGGTCAATATGTGTTTGGATCACAGATTTGGGCCCCTGAGTCCCCAAAATGAGTAAATAATATATAAATTTGCAATGCAAGACCTTTTGATTCTATACTCCACATGATTAGGTTTATCTTTGAATGCTAAATAGACCTCGGAGCCTCCTATGAGGGACACTATAACACCTGGATTTACAAATGCCAAAGAAATTAATTTGTAATCACCTTATCAAGGTGAGGTAATGAGTTCTCTCCCGTTGACCTTTTCTTACCCGAATTCTCTCCGGCTTGTTGCAGGGGTCACCACGAGTATCTCTCCCGGAAATAAGACCATGCTTTTTTACATTAGGCATTTAAGAAAATGAAAACTATAAAATTATCATTTTTATATAAGAATCGGCCTTTTATAAGGAAATCTTTTAAATCTCTAACTAATGAAAGGCAATGCCTTCAGTGTATAGTAGAGTTAGGTAAAATACATAGAAGGCCATGCCTCAGGAATATAGTAGGGTCAGGGATAATACATAGAAGGCAATGCCTCGGGTTTATAGTAGGGTTAGGTAAATATATAGGCCATGCCTTGGGTTTATCATAGGGTTAGGAAAAATACATATAGAAGGCCATGCCTCAGGTCTATATCAATGATTCCTAGGTGTTTCGATTATAATTTTTTATGCTAGGTCTAAACTATGTCGGTATAAAATCAGGTAAAAATGCAAGCGACGCGACGGGAGACAATTTGGTGTTGATAAAACCATGAGCGGAAGAGAACTCGGTGGTGACGTCCCTTATCAATACCTCACGAGGTATGAGTGTACCCCAGTCATAATGGACAGAGAAAAAAAACTTCCCTGAAGGGGATCAAACCCAAGTCATCATGCGTGCAAGCCTAGTATGCTACCCACTTGGCCAAAGTCACTACTTTGTCACAATTTTTAGTGAGTAGCATCGATATTATGAGAGCTAATTCATCATATTTTATCTCCAATCTCCATCCAACCATGATTGTCCAAAATCAATCTCGTAATGCCGCCACAGGTCATTGCCCAATTCTGAAACTACTAAAATTTTCCTCAGCGAGGGTAATAGGGTCGTCATGAAGATCAAATATAAAGATCGGAAAAACAAAACGTTAAGCCCAAATTGAAAATATAGAGCTAAAAAATTTCGTCCCCGCCAGGATTCGAACCAATGCTGACTGGGTGGCAGGTCGAGCATGCTACCAATGGACAAAGTTATCTTCTAAAGAAACGGACGGAAAATTAACTAACTAAATTAATACTTAGAAACTTAAACATTAAAATTTTGCAGTGAGAGAGCGAGGTCATCTCGAAAAATACATACTGGCCAAGATCTGACCACTAAGCTAAGGATTCGAAGGTACCTACCCACCAAAGAAAATGAAAAGGCCACCAGGTGCCACCCAGTGGACCGGATGAAGAAATAAAATCAATAAATTTGGTATCTGCTCATCAACATCTTTCATTTGATACCACTTAAGATTAGTATTATCCTTCAATTCCCGATTTGGGCTCCCAAAACCCGAGGCCGCCCAAATGGGCCGCCCGCTTATAATTTAGAATTTTTTTTTGGTCCGGGCTCATCTCCATTATATCTTGATCACTTTAGACACCTCACTTAATCTTCAGTGCCAAGTTAAAGACACGAAGTCGGGTCTCAAAGGATCCGTATGAAAAAAAACAGAAAAAAAAAAAAATTATGAATCTTTTCATGTCTTTCACGATTGTTGGGGGGTCTCGAAAATAGGGTTCCCGGTGGCCTAGGAAGTCAAACAAAGAGTCAAATCAACTTATTTTTCAACGTAGAGCCCATTTCTGCAATAAAAATCGCGATTTTTGAAATTCATGTTGAACTTTCCGCTGGCTGAAAGTACATGAAATGCATGGGAACTATGTTTTCCGTAACCTTACACTCTGCCGGGCTGTCTCTTTCTTTGTATAGGCGTTCTTCACACCTCGGCCGAGGTGTTTGATGGTATGGTATGATTGAAAAAATGAATTATGATAATAATATTCAGCAATATGTTCTATATGAAATAATATAAAAAGTAGTAAATAAGGAAGGCTATAGTGATATCGAGAGATAATTCATCTTACCCTCTTGTCTCATCATACATCTTACCCCCATACATACTTCACTGACCCCATACTACCATGTGATACACTTCTACGTATTTTTTACTAGCCGTTTGCCCGTGCTTTGCAACGGGACTAAATTTCAAATTTACTGAGGCATGGCCGTAATGCTGGACAGCAATGCCTTTTTGAACTTTTTATAATTTTTCTAGACAAAGCGATAATGGTTTTGGGGGGGGGTCAATCCTGAGACATTTTTCGCTATCTCTTACCGTTTTGGCTAAACAACTCCGGACAAACAAACAAACAAACAAACAAACATAGGTAGGTAGGTAGTCCTTTTTTCTGTTTTATTTATAGAGATATTCTTACCTATACCTGTATATTTTTTATGGTTACAGCTTGTTGTGTATTCATCCAGATGTTATTTCCGGTTGTATGATAAAATGCTGCTTATATGGTAAAAAAGATACTAATTGAAGAATTTAAAGCCAGCGTCGATGGCATGTTGAATACACCGGTTCCCTTCAGAACACCGAAGTTAAGCGACATCCAGCGAGGTTAAGACTTGGATTGGTGACCATTTAAATTCTAATTCTCGTGACGCTGGCTTTTCCCGGCCCCACTCAGGCTGGGTGAGGTCAATGTGAGTAGCAGGTTTGTGAGTTTCCTGCGAATGGAGGGTAAAACCCCCGTCGTGATATGACCATGGCAGTTGAAAGCGACGTTAAACCCCACTTAAAAAAAAAGAAAAAAAAAAAGAAGAATTTAATGAAAAAATCAATACCAAAATTTATACAGAATCAAATGGCTAATGGGCCAGCGTCGATGGCGCGTTGAATGCACCGGTTCTCGTTGGATCACCGAAGTTAAGCAACGTCCAGCGAGGTGAAGACATCGTGATGCTGGCATTCCGGCCCAACCCAGGCTGGGTGAGGTTAATGTGGGTAGCAGGTTTGTGAGTTTCCTGCGAATGGAGGGTAACACCCCCGTCGTGATATGACCATGTAGTTGAAAGCGACGTTAAACCAAAGAAAAAAAAAAAAAATGGCTAATGGCCAGTTAAGTTTTCGGTTAAATTTCCCCTTCAACGACCATGCTACTGCGGGTTAAAGACCTAGTTTTTGAGCTTGATAAGATTAACTTTTTCACACTCGGTACGATTTGCTCAGTCGAGTGTCAAGCGTTCTAGTTTTCGTTCGCACAAGGAAGAGAAAATTTTGAGAAAATGAAAATTTTGTGAGAATGAAATTTCTCGCCCCAATAAATTCTTTGAAAATGTCGAAATCTGAGAAAAGATGAGCAGACTAGACGACATTCGCTGTTCAGCGGGGGAGAAAGAGCTCAAATAGGGAGATTATTAGGTCTTTCTCTTTATGTCTTTTTCTGCCTCTCTATTATGCCTCTTTCTCTATCTCTCCATCCTTATTTCTATAGCTGTCTCTCTTATTAAGACTTTCTTGATGTGTCTTTTTCTTCTTACCTGTTACATCTCTTTCTCTATCTCTCTTCCTCTCTCTTTTTTTCTTTGCTCTCTTTTTTCATTCTCTTATCATATATTATCTTTCTCCAATAGAGTTATATGGGACGACCCTAAGTTCATTCCTGTACTTTCTTGTTTAATTATTCCAATGACACCCATTGTCCAGTTGAGAGAAATATCATACGTCGTCCAGCATTCGAATTTCAAATTCGAAACTTCCCCCCAAAAAAACCCTGACACAAAAATTTGAACAACACAAAGTAAGAATGTATAGAATTGGGAAAAGTAGAACCTGGAGAATAAGTTAAATGAAAAAGAAGAGAGTGAGACAAGAAAATGAGAGTGAGGAAACGAAAAGAAAGAGGGAGCGAGAAAAACAGAGAGAAAGAGAAAAGGAGAAAAGAGAGAGAGAGCGATAAGGAGAAAAGAGAGAGAGGGAAAAAGATATTTTCAAATATAAAAGAGAGAGAAAGAGAGGGTAAAATGTAAGAGCGACAAAAAATGGAGAGAGAGAGTAAGAGGGAGTCGAAAGTGTGCATTTGACATGTGAACAGAAAGTAAAAATTTTGACATGCAAAAAGAGAAAGAATGAGAGACGAATAAAAAATATAGGAGAGGAAAAATCGTAAAGCAAAAAATGATCTAAGAGAAAGGTAAACATTTTATACAAAACATAATTTTCATATGGATATAATAAAATAATATGAAAATGTTCAAACAAAAGCAGGTCTTGAAGTGAAATCTGGAAAGAAGGTTCTTTTAAGCTATCAGTATGTATTGTATACCTATATATTATATGATTGTACTAAACACACAATAAATATATTCGCATCTGTAATTGCTTGTCTAGCCCTAAAAAGCTGGCAAGTGTTGATGTTGTATTAAAAAAAAAAAAAAAAAAAAAAAAAAAAAAGAAGGTAATTGTGCCCCGGAACCGCTTTCGCATTACTTCAGGGCACTTTACCTTTTGCATCCATGCCATTATGGAAACGGAAAAACTCGGTTATAATTTTCCGCTCCGGCCGGGATTCGAACCCGCAACCTCTGGGTCAGCAACCAATGCTCTTAACCACTGAGCCACGGAGGTCGGCTAAGATCTGGAAAAAAACATAATGTTAGAAGTGATGTGTAAGTAACATTGAAAGAGTAAATTGGGGAGTCAGTTAGTAAAATATAACAAAATTCCTAAAGAGTTAAAGATAAAAAAGTTTAACGTCGCTTTCAACTGCATGGTCATATCTAGAAGGGGGTGTTACCCTCCTTTTGGAATAAAATATTTCCATTTTTTCCCCAAATATTTCCAATTTAGCTTCCCCACTATTCGTGAAAGAAAAAAAAAAAAAATAAGATAACCAATGGACTTAACCTATAAAAGAACTGGAAGCAAGAATTTTCTTCTTTCAGTTTGGTTAACCGTTAACCAAACTGAAAGAAGATTTTTCCTCTTTCAAAAGAAAAATGACTTGCTTCCAGTTTGTTCATTTTATTCCAGTTGCATCCACTTTGGTTAGAAAGAAAAATACGGCTTTTGTGTTAATCACCGTCGTGATGCCATTTTTGTGTTGAACTACTCAAGCTTGCTCTGCTAAATTTTTGCTTAGCTTGGGACTTGAACAACCGACCTCCAGATCAAAAGTCCGCCCGCTCACCGATCAAGCTACTGAGGTTGGTTCTCTTGAATAGGTATAATATCATTAATTACCTAATTACTTATTTTATATCTGCTTATTTTAAATAGAGGAGGAAGAAAATTACAGGGACCACTTAAGGACTTTCAAAAGTTGGGTTGTTTTTTTTTTTTTCTTCTTCTTCTTCTTTATCAAATACCACAGTCATGCAGGTAATTTGGTACTATGAATCTGACAATATTCAAAATACGCCTTTAAATTATTTATTGTTATGTCTATTTAGAAGGGACATCTTATTATAATGTAATTAAGGGCGTAATTAATAGACAACATCAATAACTTAAGTCGTTGGTAAGGGCGGAATTAATAGACGTTTTTGTAATACCTCTGTGGCGCTAAGTCACCGATTGCGTACTGTGTAATAGGGTGGAGCGATGTTTCTACTTTTTAATGGAATAGTGAAAAAAAGTTGTCTATTGGCGAGAAACTTCCAAATCTGTTATTAATTTTTTTCTAAAAAATCGGGAAGATGCGCCCCGAGCCCCGCCCACTTTTGCAAAATTGTCATTTATAGACACTTTTCCTATGAATTTTCTAATTTTTTTAGTAATACTTTTTGAAATGGAATAGTTGTAAGTGTTTACTTAATAGAATGATCCATCATTATAAAAAATAAAAATAGTCAATTTTAAATGGTAAGTACCGCCCCAAATTTGTCCAAATCCAACAAAATTTTCTAAAATCAGCAAAAAAGACACATATCTGCCGAATTTTCTAATTTTTCTGGGACATTTTTCCGGAACAGAATAGTATTTAAATACAAAAACATACTATCCTCGTTTACTTAGATTAAAAAGTTTTATAAAAGTTACACGTTAAGTACCGCCCCGAGCTGCACCAACGCCGCCTAATATTCTAGTAATAAACAGCTCTCTAGGCTCTCTATTATTGAGGATGGGCTCATGTACTGTGGTACAGTGGTACACTCAAGTATACTATCCTCTGTTTCTTATGATGACTCATCATAGAAATAGAATCCTTTACAAACATTATGATTCATCTCCATCAATGCCACAAAAAGGTCTTAAATATTAGAAACAAAGAAAACAAGATTTTGGTAGAAATCCGTGAGTTTTATGCCTACCACAACTTAGTTGACAGAAAGCAGCGAGTGTTATCTGATAAACGATTTGTGCGATTTTTTTTTCTCTCGAAATAATTAATATCAGTGTATTAAGATTCGAAAATGTTATTACGTTTAACAAGAAACAGTTCGTAGTAAATTGACATTGACTGCATTCATATTAAAGGTGTATGGTCCAATGTGGTTTTCAATTAAAAATAGATCATCTTGTTTCGATGGACCCAAACATTTGCTTGATCTTATGCAACGAAGAAAGTATCTTGATGAAAGTGTAAAGAAAATAGTAGATCCTGTTATTCAGAGAAACGCCTTCTACGCGCATCCTGAAAACTTGCTGTTGATTATGCTGGCAGATAACAGCAAAGTTCAAAGGGAAATTGCATACAGAATAATTAAAAAATCACGTGAAGAAAATAGGTTCCCTGATGTTAGAAAAGTCACTGTAGCTACATCCTACAGCAGTTTAATATAGTGGCACGAAATTCCTGTGACTGAGCCCCTTATAAGAGACATCAGTATCGAAGATCTGGCCAACATTGTTGAAAACAACAACATCAAAAACTTTATTCCAGATGTGCCCTGCCACACACAGTGCGTCGCAAGGTACATCAAACTTGTGACAGATGCATCAAGCACTGTGATTGGTTATGAAGCCAGAGATGGTTTGATTAGGAATTAAATTGGATCCAGAAGAATGATTCCAGTGTTTCGTACAAAAAAGGACTTCGCCTGAACAATAAATAAAATTAGCAAATTTTTAGTTAGAAATGTCCGAATCGGTTTTGAAAAATTGAAGTTTTTTTTTAAAAAAGAAAGGTACTTTCCAATGTCAATACGTAGGTAATTTGTAATCTTTCAAATTTACTTTGTATAACTTTATGCCTCCTACTTTTATTAACTATTTATATTTCATTTTAATTATACATAATACGAAGAAAAAGTTCCTTTCATCAATATATTGCTTATTCATTGTAATTACTTGGGTGTTTTACCCATTAATTAGCATATAAAAATGTACTAATGAATTCACCAACTTGGGGCGACACTAAGAATGTGATATATGAGTCAATTTTTGTTACAAGAGTACGAAAAGAGTATAAAGTAGTACTTCACTAATATTGTGTCCTGTAAAAGTACCCTGGAAAAATTAACAAAAATCTGTGTGTACTACACTACATGAGCCCATCCTCATTAATAGAGAGCCTAGAGAGAGCTATTTATTACTAGAATATTAGGCGGCGTTGGTGCAGCTCGGGGCGGTACTTAACGTGTAACTTTAATAAAACTTTTTAATCTAAGTAAACGAGGATAGTATGTTTTTGTATTTAAATACTATTCTGTTCCGGAAAAATGTCCCAGAAAAATTAGAAAATTCGGCAGATATGTGTCTTTTTTGCTGATTTTAGAAAATTTTGTTGGATTTGGACAAATTTGGGGCGGTACTTACCATTTAAAATTGACTATTTTTATTTTTTATAATGATGGATCATTCTATTAAGTAAACACTTACAACTATTCCATTTCAAAAAGTATTACTAAAAAAATTAGAAAATTCATAGGAAAAGTGTCTATAAATGACAATTTTGCAAAAGTGGGCGGGGCTCGGGGCGCATCTTCCCGATTTTTTAGAAAAAAATTAATAACAGATTTGGAAGTTTCTCGCCAATAGACAACTTTTTTTCACTATTCCATTAAAAAATAAAAATAAAAGTGCGATTTCGCTCCACCCTACTGTGTAAGATAGGGAAAACCGACACTTACCAACGACTTAAGTTATTGATGTTGTCTATTAATTCCGCCCTAAGTGTCGGTTTTCCCTATCTTACACAGTACGCAATCCGTGACTTAGCGCCACAGAGGTATTACAAAAACGTCTATTAATTCCGCCTTAAATCTTAGGGCGGAATTAATAGACGTTTTTGTAATACCTCTGTGGCGCTAAGTCACGGATTGCGTACTGTGTAGGATAGGGAAAACCGACACTTACCAACGACTTAAGTTATTGATGTTGTCTATTAATTCCGCCCTTAAAGTTTGAAGGCGTAACTTGTTAACACTAAGGGTGGAATTAATAGACAAAACATCAATAACTTGAGTCGTTGGTAAATGTCGATTTTCCCTATCTTACACAGAACGGAATCCGTGACTTAGCGCCACAGAGGTATTACAAAAACGTCTATTAATTCCGCACCTACACTCTATGACTCTATGCTATGGTTAAGACTATAAATGGAAAGCTTGAAGCATTTGAAATCTGAACATATTTTGAAGGCGCGTTTTATACTCTTATAGCGTGTGCATAGCGTGTACACGCTATGGCGTGTGTGTGGCCGTTTAGCGCTTAAATTTTGAAATTGAGTTCTTTTGTCATTGCTGGGATCTCACAAACCGGCGATAGAATAACCTGGATAACCGAACCGAAGTTAAGCAACGTCCAGCGAGGTGAAGACTTCGTGTTACTGGCATTCCGGCCCAACCCAGGCGGCGTGAAGTCAATGTGGGTAGCAGGTTTGTATATTTCCCGCGAATAGAGGGGAAAACACCCGTCGTGCATGACCATGCAGTTGAAAAATGGCGTTAAACTCTAATAAAACAAACCGGCTACCCGTATTAACCTCAACCAGCCCAGATTGGGCTGTCAGGTTCAGGGTATTCCACACAGTCCATCTCCTCTGAATTCCTTGAATTGCACTGTGCCTTGCTTTTGATTTATTGTTTAAAAAAATATTGTCTGCTGTCTCTTTTCTGTACCTAAATCTGTTCTGTAAGATAAGTACAGACTACCATGAGCATCATCTATTCTAATCAAAACGGTTGGCTTGTGTCTCATTTGGACTTCATTCTAAAAGTTTACGCGGAAGGATTGAACAAGAAAAAAGATTGTCGGGAATCTGTAGAACTGTTGGATTCTGAGATTTGTGAGTTCAAGAAAGGTAACGAAAAGAATTCTGAGCTGCAGGTGAAAGAAGCTCATTCCCAGAAATCTGGGTGGACAGAAGCTGATTCCACAAGTTATGAGAAGGGGCTTATAAAAGGTTATCCCGCAAGTTGTGAAGAAGACTTAGAGGCATATACACTTCAAGGGTTTCTCGAAATGTTCAACATCCAGGCACCATTCTTGAAAGACGAGCAGTTTGTTAAACTCAAAGCTCAGGTAAGTTATATTACATGATTGTAGTAGTCACCGTGGCCGAGTGAGTTAGCGTGCTAGGCATTGCACGCATGGTGACCTGGGTTTGAATCCCAGTGGGGTAGGATTTTTTCTGCTCTGTAATTGGATGTTTGGGGTCCACTCATACCTAGTGAGAAAAAATGAGTAGCTGCTTTGATGTGAAGCAGCAACCAGTGGCAGAATCAAAGGCAAAAAATAATAAGAGATATTGTAAATTAAAGTGGTAAAGTCCTTAGATTCTGCACTACCCACTAAAAATTGTGACATAATAACACAAAGAAAAAGCATTATTATTATAATTATTATTATTATTATTATTACATCATTGTTCACAGAGGTATATTGTTTGCATAACTTTAATTGTTTTCATAGGTACCTATATGAAAAATTCTTTTTACTTTCCTTATCCTATAATAAGGAAAGTATTGTATTCGTCGAAAATTTGACCTACCCAGCTTTTCACATTTCTGGACGAATCATAGCCTCAGGATACCAAAAAAGTGGTTTTCAGCCATTGGTCCGTGCGTCTGTGTGTGTGTGTGTCTGTGTGTGAACAGGATATCTCAAGAACGGTAAGAGCTAGAGACTTGAAATTTGGTATGGTAATTAATTTTATACACCAGACGAACCATGAAACTTTTGGTTGAAATCGGCCGCATTCTGTGGCCGCAGGGCTGCAAATATTGGCCGCAAGCACCGCTTCTTTGAATTGGTTAAAGATACAAAAAAAGTTAGAGAACAACATTTTCTCAGATTAAAAAAATAATAGGGGTTCACTCTGATCATTTTTTTGATATCTTTAACTTTTTGGAAACCGGCCCCAATTTACCAGTATTGTAGGGGGACCCGATTGGACTAACTTTTTTATTATTCATCCTAGATGGGGGTTGTGACATATCAAATTAAATGATTTTGAAGTGCTGATCATGAATTTGGCATTGATTTTTAGTTATCTGTTACCGTTCAGTCACCAGTGGCGGAATTCGACTCCTTTTTGGGAGATAAGGAAAGTCGTGTGATGTTTACACCAGATTTTTTTTTCATTCAGCTGAGTGAGTCTCCTGAACACATGAGAAAATGAAATACCTATACCTCATATTAACCAAAACTTGCAGCACAAGGCTTGCCATATCAACTAGACATTTGCCATTGACCTCCCTATAAGTTTGAATAATTGATTCACTTTTCAAAAAAAAAAAAAAAAAAAAAAAAAAAATATGGTTTGGCTCTCTTAACATTAACCCAAAAAAGTCCCAGATTTAACACTCCCAGGGTTTCCACAGTCAAGAAACATCAGAAAATTCAAACTCAGTCAGTGAAAACTGAGAAACCATCAGGAAAAAGGTTGAAAAAAGTAGAAAAGTTAGGGAAATTCAATAGCCTAAAAAAGATTGTGAAGTTTTAAATTTTTGAGCAACAAAATATTGTTGCAGCTATAGCAACACCACCTATCTAATTTTTTGCAATTTTACAGGAGGCAATAAAAACTGAAATGGTAGGCGGTGTTGGTAGCCAAAATCAGATGTGTGGAGATACTAAAAATGAAACTACAGCGCTATCTATTGGAATTTTTGAAAAAAACTTTGTCACGAGGTGCAAAACAATCATTTCTATTCATTAGAACAAAAATCTCAATTTTGAAAAAATGTGACTTAGGCGGTGTTGCTTTAGCCACGGCAATATACAACACCACAGCAATTTTTTCATTTATTGGTATCAAACAGGTATAACATTAAATTTATTATGTATTTATTACATATTATAAAATGGCATTTTGTCCCAGTGCAGCATATCTGAGGGATTCCTATATACAAATTTTTTCAAGTGTCCATGGATGGGCCAAATGTAAATTTGAATTTTTTAAAAAAATGGACGAAAATCTAAAACAGGATATTTTGGGTGATGAAAAATCAATTTTAAATATTGGTGTATGTGGTATTGAATTAAAAATTAAATGGTACCATCAAAACTTGCCTTAACTATGTCAAATGGGACTTGCAGTGCTTTCTAAAATATTTAAACTATATCTTCAAGGATTCTCCCATTTGCAGAGGACAGATTATTTCTTTAATTAGGAAATCACTTTTTCAAATCAAATATTGTGCATCTCGATGATTAGATAATGTCAAATGTTTAGAAAGAGCAGTGCTCATCCTCATTAATGTACAGAAATTTGTTGTGTCTAATCCAAACATTAACACAAAGACTTTTAAAAATATCAGCAAACATTTGAAAGGGTTTTGTCAAAGAGATTGCCCTTCAGTTAGCACATCTGTACATATCAGATTTTATCTATGTTTACATTTCCTTTTCTTATTTAGAACTACTTAATAAAAAATAAAAAGGTGGTGATGGATGGCTATAAGGATGGTGGAGGCCAAAAAAAGTTTTGCTTGATAAGTCAGTGTAAAAACCAGGGCTGCGGAGCCGGAGCCGGAGCTAAGGAGCCGGAGCTTAACATTTTTTGGTCTGAAGGAGCCGGAGCTGGAGCCGGAGCCAATTATTTTAGTAAAGAGGAGCTGGAGCCGGAGTCGGAGCCAAATTTTCAAAAACTTGGCTCCGCATCCAGCTCTGACTTAACTCTTTGCGGCACAGCTCGGATTTTTTTAAATAACCTTTCCGGCACGGTGGTCCCCAGAAAGACCACTTGGAAAATGTACCTTACTGCACGGTGGTCCATATGAGAACTGTCTTTAGTATCGTCTCAGCACGCTTCACTCAGCCAGGGACCACTCAAGCTTCTTCCTATTGGATAAAAGTTTTCGGCTGTAGTCGGACATTGTCGTAGCTTTCACAGCGCACAACAAGTCAGGAGGGCCCGTGCAGTAAGGGTCCCATTTTATGTGGTCCTCCTTGGGACCACCGTGCCGCAAAGAGTTAAAAATGAATTACTAGTATTTCCTCTCTGAAAAAAGTTCCATGAGATTTTTGATGAAGCCCTAAATGTGCTATGCAATACATTTTGTATTCAAATAAGATGCACATTACTGGAGCCAGGAGCCGGAGCCGGAGCCAGTTTTTTTTCTCTTAGCTCCAGGAGCCGGAGCTGGAGCCGGAGCTAGAAAATAATACAAAGAGGAGCTGGAGCCGGAGCCGGAGCTCAAATTTTTTCCGCAGCTCCGCAGCCCTGGTAAAAACAGATATAAAGAAAGGGAAAAAAGGGACATTTTTACTTTTTGTCAGGAACAGTCAGTGAAAATCATTTTAAAGTTTCTGTGAGAACCCTGCTCTCTAATGAATAAAACATTCTTACTTCAATTCACAAAAGTCTAGTACAGGATTTGATATACATTATTTTATTTCATCTCATCCTTGTTTGTTTATTTTATCTCTCTCCTCAGGCTCACAACCCGACCCAACTATCATCATTCAAATCTAAGAAGAGAAGGAGAACACCAAGTGTTATTGACGAGGAAAGTGTACTTGTAAGTTTGATGGTTGTTCTTGTCCATTATAATTTTAAAAAAAGCCAGCATTGATGGTGCGTTAAATGTACCAGTTCTTGTAGGATCACAAAAGTTCAGCAACATCCAGCCAAGATAAAGACTTAGTGATGCTGACGTTTCAGCCCAACCTAGGCTGTGTGAGGTTAATGTGGGTAGCAGGTTTGTGAGTTTCCTTCAAATAGACGGTACAATCTCCATTGCATATGACTATGCAAGTGTGAAACAATGTTAAACCCTAATAAAACTAATATCTCCATGTAACTTTTACATGGAGATATTTTACAATAAATGATACAAAAAAGTATAGGAACAAATTTTTCTTACAATCAAAAAATAAGAGGGTCATCTATTCTTATCATTTTTTTTTATATATATATGTATCTTGAACATTTTGGACCTTGGCCCCACTTTGCCGGTATATTGGGGGGGACCCACTTTGACTAACTTTTTTATTATTCATCCTAGATAGGGGTTGTGACACAACAAATCCAATGATTTTGAGGCACTGATTACTATCTGTTACTGTTGAGTCACCAGTGGCTGAATTTGTCTTCTTTTTGGGGGATAAGGAAAGTCATGTGATTTCACACCAGATTATTGGCTGATGTAAAAACAAAAAAAAACTTCATTTTATAAATATAGATGTTGTGTCTATAGAAGTTGACATGCACCACTATAATCTGATAAAAGATAAGATAAGTATAGATATGAGAGTAGAATTCATTGTCATAGACAACAATGAATCCTGACGTTGGATTAATTGAATTTTTGCTTAAACTTTTATTCGTTTTTCAGGTAAAACTTCTCTTTACTCGATTCTTAGAAGACATGAAGTCTGAAAAATCAAACTCCCTCTTGGTCCCACCTCAACCCAACAGCATTTCCATCCCTCTCATTTCAACAACAACCCTTTCCTACTGTACGTCCTATCAGTTTAACAATATCTCCTCGCCAACAACACCAACAATACCCTCTGTCCCGTCACCTTATCTCTCCATCTCTCATGCTACGGACAACAACCAGAAGGCACGAAAGCAATGCTCCTGTGTTTATGATCTAATGAGGAAGTATTTTGAAGGAGAAGATACGGCGAGCCAGGACAGAGATATGGACAAAGTTCCCTTCCAAGGAGAGAATGAGACAGAGCATGTGGTCAAAGTTGAAATCAAGTAAGTGAAACATCAAAAAAAAAAAAAAAAAAAATATAGCCACCATTGCTGTGATGTTGAATACACCAGTTCTCATTCTGTCACTAACACAACAGTTCTTGTTCAACCAAGCAACATCCAGCAAGGTTAATACTTGGATGGGCTATTCCTGACCCCACTCAGGCTGGGTGAGGTTAAGGCTTGTTTGTTTGTGAATGGAGGATAAAACCACTAATGTGATCATGACCATGCAGTTGAAAGTGACATTAAACCAAAAAAAGACAAACAATATAATTTGAGAGACAAACATTATTCCTACCCATGCATTATTTTTTTGGTATACAATAAAATTAATATTGTTAGATGTACTGAATTTCCTCTCTTCAGTGACATAATATTATCATAGCGTGTAGAATTAAAAAGTGAGGAAACAAACCCCAGTTGCATGGAAACGAGCTTAAAAGAATAATAAAAAAAATCTATTTTCTCCTGCAGAAACCCAAATTCTGGTATCACCGATTACTTCATACTGCCTCCTCGTTGTAAATTCTACAACTGGGACATTTCCTATCTGTATGGAACTCATCAGCTACCCGATGCTTGGACGTCTTCAAGGTTTGACTTTGTCCTGCTTGATCCACCTTGGTCAAACAAATTTGTGCGGAGAAAGAAGAGGCAGAAAACAAACACCTCAAATAGTTGGTAAATAAAATGAATTCCTTCTCTTGTCATTGAAAAATTAATAATATTATCGCCTTATTTATACGGCCCGATTGGGACTATTAATTGTTCAGCAGTAAGCCCAAGACATATTATTACGTGGTAAAAATCCCAATTGGGAGGATAACATGGCTGTCATGTCTCAGTCTTTGGATTCACAGAGTGCCGCCTTTACCACTGAGCTACCGGGACAGACAATAGATATTAATAATATCTATTGTTTATAAAAAAAATTGTCATATTTGTGTTAATATCACAACTACTCAAACTCGCTTTACTAAATCTACGCTGAAACCGGGACTTGAACCGCCGACCTCCAAGTTACAAGTCCGCCGCCTTATCGATCAAGCTACTGAGGTCGGTTCTGTAGTTTATACCATGCATTGTTGGGTGTTGTGATCAAGGCACTACGCTCGTGGTCTGTGTTGTAGCCTGCCCATCCCGTAGTATGCCTCCCCTCTGATGGGTGAGAAGTGACACAATACTTCCCAATTAGGTGCTGGGTCAACACGAGGGCACCGGAAGGAATCCCTTATAAACAATTGTTATCAAAGTAAGAATACAAAGTTTTGTCGGCACGGGGGATCGACACCGGGATCCTTCCGCAGGCAAGCGAAGGGTAATCGCTGCTCTCACAAAGAAGGAAAAGCTTATTGCTTTCAAAGAGAAAATCATTGCTCTCAAAAGACATATATGAATAAGGACTGAAGCAATTACCCTCAAATTTTGCAAGAAAAATATTTTTTATGAGACGACCCAATGTTTAGGTAATTCCCATCAACAATTTGATCACGTGCACTGGTAGTCAATATTAAGGGCTAGTCGAATCCAGGTAGCGGGGGATCCTTGGTCGAACCCCCCAGTGCAGGATTTTCCTCAATTATATTGCCAGTCTTGTGGACCACATAACTATGAGTGCCTCGTAGCGGGTTAGGTGTAGACAATGCTTTGAGGATTAACCTCGCCTGGTGGTTTACCTTACATATAAGTCCGAGTTGTTCATATTAATCTTAATATTATTCCACTTTCTCTCCTTGGGGCAATTATTACCCTTCAATGGGTAGACACAGAGCGGATCATATGACAAGTCTCCTGGTTTAACTTAGGAGCGGATCATAGACAAGTCTCTGGTGTTTTAACTTTGAGCGATGGATAGTTGATTGTTTTTATATTAAAATTTGGATTTCCACTTTCTCTCCGTTTGGTAACGGATTAATTTATTATCCTTTCCGAAGGTAAATTTTACCCAAAGGGAGCGGATCATCAATGATCAATTCTCCTGGTGTTGTAACTTCAGGAGCGGATCCGAAGATCAAGTCTCCTGAAGTTGTTTGGTTCATAATGTGGGGAGGTTATTGTATGATGGACTTTGTGTAGTCCATCTTTTTCTCTCCCGTGGCTATCCCCCTTGGTGGTCCAATGGATTTTTCCATAGGAAAACACTTTCGGGGGTACGGATAGATCCGAACAGCCACTTGGTCACATTATGAACCATTAGGTATGTCAACAGAATTTTCATGAGGACATGCCTCACTACTTTTAGAGAAGGTGTCTCTATGCTTCTGTTGACATACCTCGCAGTCAGTGTTCATGTGGTATTGTGAATTACCATACTACTTCCTGGGACGTTGCTGATACTTGCAACCATCCAGGGATCACTGACCACTTGCTCGGGTAACTCGGGAACGCCAAATCCCGTATGACCATTTATTGCTAAATAGTCATCCCTGAGGTTTATTATTATTATTATTATTAAGTTGGTATATATTTTATTTTGATACATCATCATCTTCTCGTTTTTAATCCAAGTTTGGAGACCTCAGGATTAAAAATGCATCTTCTGATTCAGTTCAATACTTTTCTTATTATTATTATTATTATTATTAATATTATTAATAATAATAATTATTATAATAATAATAATTATTATTATTATTCTAAGGGTATCTCCTTTATGGGTTTATGTAAAGTGTTGTTTGCAGGTAATTTACCAATTCAAACAACACTCTTTGTGAACAAGTCAGTTCAGCGTTTTTCGGAAAAGATGACAGATTGAGAGTACAACTGAGTGTTGCATCTTGGTTATGATGGATTTGTTGATGTTGAGTTCTGTAAGGTGTTTGGTCAATGATTTAGGAACCACTCCAGTTGTTGATATGATGATAGGATGAATTTTAACAGTGTCTACTTTCCATGTTTCTTTTATTTCTGCTTTGAGGTCTTGATATCTTCTTATCTTTTCATTGTAGGTGGATATGATATTGTGGCTGTTTACTACTGCATAGTCAATGAGGTGTACTATTTTTTCTTTTTTGTTCCATATGATCGTGTCTGGTCGGTTGTGACTTATTGTGCGGTCAGTGTAGACAGTGCGATTCCAGTAAAGTGCATGATCTTCGTTTTCTATGACAGCTTCAGGGTTGTATTTCCAGTATTTGCTATCTTCTTTGGTGTTGAATATTTTGGCTTCTAGTGTTTGGTGCAATATTTTTCCCATGTTGTCGTGTCTTGTGATGTATTCTGTTTGGGTTAATGTTGTACATCCTGCCATTATATGTTGTGTTGTTTCCGATTGATTTCCACACCATCTACATTTATCGTTTTGTATGGTTGGATCTTTAATAATGTGTTTGCGGAAGTTTTTGGTGGCTACTATTTGGTCTTGGATGGCAATGTAAAATCCTTCTGTTTCTGGAAAGAGTTTCCCTTCGGTTAACCATTTGAACGACTGTTCTTTGTCGACATATTCTTGGTCAATTTCGTTGGGGTATCTTCCATGCAGAGGTTTATTCTTCCATTTGTTTATTGTATGTTGTAGTTCATTTTCATTATTTGTACTGTTTACGCTGTGTTCTTTTAAATTTAGTGGTGTATAGTTCTCGTCAGCTTTTATTGATGTTTTTATTAATTCACTGTTGTTTTGTTTTTTCCAGAAGTATTCTCTCATGTTATTGATTTGTTTCTTATGTAGGTATGTGATGTCAATAATGCCTCGTCCTCCATGTTTCCTTGGTATGGTTACTCGTTCTATAGCACTTTTGGGATGATGTTTGTTGAATCTTGTGAGAGTTGTTCTTATTTTTGTTTCAAGATGAGTTAAATCGGTTTGTGACCATTTGATTATTCCAAATGAGTAGGTTAAAATAGGGATTGCGAATGTATTAATTGCTTTCGTAAGGTTCTTTGAGTTGAGGCTTGTTTTTGATAACATTCTTAGCCGTTGGTTGAATAGAGATTGTATTTTGATTTTTGATCTTTTGTGGTCAATGGTTTTGTTTTGTTCTATTCCTAGATATTTGTAGTATTCTGTGGGTTCTATGGCTTCAATGTTTTCTAGGCTTATTGTTCTATATTCTGGAGTTGTAGTTATTTTCCCTTTCTTTAAGGCTTGAATTTTACATTTGTTAGTTCCAAATTCCATTTTGATATCTAAACTAAATTTTTCTACCATTTCTATTGTGTTAATAAGATTCTCTTCAGAGTTGGAGTATAACTTCAGATCGTCGATGTAGAATAGATGCGTGATGTTATAGTTGGATTCTTTATTTTTTATTTTAAACCCTTTGTTGTTAAGTTGTAAAAGTGTTGAAAGGGGATTCATGCAGAGGCAGAACAGCAGACTACTGAGGCTATCTCCTTGAAAGATACCTCTCTGTATTTTTAGTTTGGATGTTTGTAAGTTTTGGTCGTGTGATTTTAGTGTTATTGTTGTCTTCCATTTTTCCATGATTTTTTGTAAGAACTCCGTGTATTTAGCATTAATTTTGTATAGTTATTATTATTATTATTAATATTATTATTATTATTATTATTATATTTGTTACGAATGTACCTATGATTTTAACCATTGCAGCTTTTGTTTCCACGCCAGGTACAACACAATGGACAGTGTCTCTCAGCTGTGTCAGATTCCTATAGCGGGCATGTTGCATCCATCAGGCCTGGTTGCGGTGTGGTGTACCAACAACCCGTCTCACATTGCACAACTGACAGGGGCTGTGTTCTCTGCCTGGGGACTCAAACTTGTTGCCACCTGGTATTGGGTAAAGGTAATAATAAAAAAAAAAATAGGATGGGTCCGAGCAAAAATCTCCCTTGCTGCGCAGCGTGCAGAGAGATTGTGCAAAAGGGTTGGATGGAAGAGATTGCCCCCATAGGCAATGACCCCGCCCTTTAGTTAGGACATATGTTTTTATATAATATTTTTTTATTTAATACATGACAAGTAAATGGTTCAAATATATATACAATATAACAATGACAGTTTACATAATTCATAATATTTTTAATTGAACTTATGCTAGTTTCTTTTGGCTGTCGTCATCTCACACTAAGGGCCACAACTATGAAGTATGGTCCTTGTGTCGTGGTTATATTCTATTCTTTTTCATTTATTATTGTTTCCATTTTTTTCACTGTTAAAATTATTATTTGTATGTACATAATGTCCATCTATATCTAATAAATTTTATTGTTGTATAATAATAATAATAAAGAAGAGCTAGGAGAAGATGGAGGAGTGGAGAGTCGTTGTTGGGGTATGAAGATGGAATTGACCATTGGAAAAGAGAGTAGAGACTGTGAAGGAAATATTTCAATTGCACGTTTTAAAAAAAATCTTACTGTCATTTAAAGAATAAAATTACACAATAATTCAAAAATATGTGTTGTTGGATTGTTTTCTATCAACCATCAAATCTATGGTGGACCGAAAAAATATTTTATAGTATTCAACTATTTTTTTTCTTAATTATAAATTTAATATTCACAATATTTCATCAATAATATCTTACATAATAAATATTCTAAAAACCTTTTCAGCATATTGAAGCCTTTGTTGATTTAAATTACTGCAATTGCATAGGTACTTATTTACTCCTTTGGCCATTTATACCCGATTCGGTATTTATCCTCGCCACACATTTGTCTCCATTTTTCAGTAAAATCAGTGGAGGAATGACTCAGCACTTCTACCACTGTCTATACAAGGAGGCTAATAATTGTCAAGGGCCCCCAGAACCAAGCCCCATGCTGGTCTACTCCCTGTTTATAGTCCCCCAGCCCGACTTCTAATAAATAAAAATAATTATAATAATGTCCAAATTAAATTTCAGGTAACCAAATATCAAGACCCCGTACTTGACTTCTCCTCTGCGCCACATGCCAAACAACCATACGAGCGTCTTCTCCTGGCCGTGAGAAATTCCACCCTTGATACTTCGTCCAAGTTTGGGCCAGAAGACAAGAATACCACCGCTGAATGTTCAAATTCCACCCTTGATACTTCGTCCAAGTTTGGGCCAGAAGACAAGAATACCACCGCTGAATGTTCAAATTCCACCCTTGATACTTCGTCCAAGGTTGGGCCAGAAGACCAGACTACCACCGCTGAATGTTCAAATTCCACCCTTGATACTTCGTCCAAGGTTGGGCCAGAAGACCAGACTACCACCGCTGAATGTTCAAATTCCACCCTTGATACTTCGTCCAAGGTTGGGCCAGAAGACCAGACTACCACCGCTGAATGTTCAAATTCCACCCTTGATACTTCGTCCAAGGTTGGGCCAGAAGACCAGACTACCACCGCTGAATGTTCAAATTCCACCCTTGATACTTCGTCCAAGGTTGGGCCAGAAGACCAGACTACCACCGCTGAATGTTCACACAGAGTATTGCCACAAGACAAGAGGATTGTTGTGAGTGTGCCCAGTTCTGTGCACTCACATAAACCCCCCCTCTCTGGTGAGTGATATCGCCTCTGACAACACAAAGAGGCGTAAACAACATTTTCGAAATTTTACAGGAGAGCCAAAATGAGTTTTCTTGAGCATAAATTTTCTGTTCACGGTAGGAACATTATGACTTCCCTGTACCCGTGAATGACCATACGAGTTTTTACTGTTGCCAAATTTGATTATTTAACTGTGACTATCGATTTACGCCTATTTGATTTGTCTGAAAAAGAGAAAATGAGGGATACGCCTGATTTCAATTTTTGTTGTATCTTTTTTTTGGATTATAATTGGATTACGTCTATTTGTGAGAACAAAATATAGCACAAGTAGACTCAATCCAAACAGTAAAACCGATTTCATAAATTTGTGGTTTACGCCTCTTTGTGTTGTCAGAGGCGATATAGCACCACTGAGATCATATAACATAGAACCTTACCTATCTCGAATTGCCTTACCTACCGACCTCAGTAGCTTGATCGATAAGGCGGCGGACTTGTAACCTGGAGGTCGTTGGTTCAAGTCCCGGTTTCAGCGTAGATTTAGTAGAGCGAGTTTGAGTAGTTTGTGGTATCACGAAAGTGGTTAACACAAATATGATAGCTATCTCGAATTGAACAAATTTATGCGTCCAACTAAGAACAGCTCTGATGGTCCTTCTTTCAACAAATCCCAGCCTCTGATTGGTTCATTTTATTTGAATTATTTTTTTACCTCATGCAGTGGTGGATATCTAAACAGCCTTGATTTTCACGTCAGATACCAAACCTTATATTACTACATAATAAGTAGAAAACAAAGAAAGTATTATATACAGGGTGGACCAAAAAAACGTTTACACCCGTTAATGGTAGATTACTGACGACATTTCCAGGCCGGATCTGCAATCCGTTTTTTCGGATTCGCCTTTATAACTGCACAAAGTGATTTTTTGCAACTTTCTGAAAAAGTCCGACTTTGGCTTATTCTTCAGGTCAGAACTTTGTTTCTGTTTAAGATGAGTTGATTCTGAACAGTTCTGCAGAAAGCCAACAAAATTTCGATGTTTTAAGCCACACTATTTTATTTTTACGGTTTGGTTTGTCATATTTTTCACACCTGAACAGAAAAAAAACACACGAAAAAAACTTTTTTACTAAATAAAACACTCGACATTTGTCCGAACAAATTTTGGCACAGACACGGGCAAGTTTGATAAAAGTTGGCGGCCGCCCCGAGGATGCTAAAAAATAATTTTACGATTTTTTATCACGTGATCTTCTGGGAAAAAATATTTGATGTTTACCAAAAACTCTTCAAAAATCCTAAGAGTTTTCTAGCTGTAGACTGTGTAAGGGCGTCTTGTATTGTTTACAAAATTTGTTTACATTGCTGTTTTTGAATACCGCGGTCTTACATGTCTTCATCAGCCACTTTAGGAAAATTCAAATGATAGTTTTCGTGCTTTTCAGATTGTCAGTGGTGTTAGCTAGATGTGCTAGTGTTAAGAGTACTAGTCGCATGATCGATGTTCAGTTCTCGGCGATCAATATTTTTTTTAATTATCAAAAAAAATCTGATGGAATATTTTATTCATACCTGTATCTGACTTGTTGTAACACCAACAACTTATGGTTTTTTTGGAGGTAATACCATATGTAAATTGAGTTATATCAGATACTATTGGTATCACAATTCACATAATTATTATTCATGTAAGACCCTGAGAGACTGCCTTGATAATGGATGGTTTTTCTTATGCTTCCCTAAGAGAGAAAATAAACTGGTGAATTTTCCTAACGAAAGTAGAGTTCATAAAATAATGCCAGGTAAATATGTAGGTAGGTTCTTCTATCATAAACAATACTAATTAAATAACAAATATTTACCGACTGCCAACTTCTAATAGAAATCCTGAAAAAAAAACAAGATAATATTTTGTAAAATGAATAAAATTTTATTATGTTTTATACTATTGGGGTATAATCAAAAAGGTATTAATAATAAACATTTTGTCTGAGTATGTTCAATGAGAAACGATTAGAAGCGCACGATTAGCTCAGTGGTAAGCTAGTCACTTGCCATGCGGAAGATCCCACCCGGGTCCGAACGCCAGAGACAGCAAATCATGTTCCGTCTAATGTTGCGGAAGATTTCAGGTTTTTCTGTCAGGTCATCAAATGCCAACAGGATTCTTGCTACCAGATTCTGCTACTCTTGCGTCTCCACTGGTATTTCGTAAACTATGTTTTTCACGTGATCCCAAATGTTCCTGTTGGCAGCTCCATATTCTGCCAAATGCAAATCTGCCATTTCAGAATCCGAATAATAATTATTATGTAACTTGTACTAAAAAAACTCAAGAAGTTTAAAAATAATATTTCATAGAATGCAGAAAATTATGCTTGAAAACTATCATCGAGAAACAAACAATCATTCATTTGACTGGCCTTTAATTAATTCCAAGGAAAATAATTATCAGACATAAATAGCTAATTACTCTTTGAGTACAAGACGACCCTACACGGTCAACACTTTTAAGATTTTGAACATCATTTTTTGAGACTTACCTGGTTCGTTTTCCCAGAAGATCACGTGATAAAAAATCGTAAAATTATTTTTTAGCATCCTTGGGGTGGCCGCCAACTTTTATCAAACTTGCCCATGTCTGTGCCAAAATTTGCTCGGGAAAATCTTGAGTGTTTCAAAGTGTAAAAAACTTACATGAGAATTTTTTTTCTATTCAGGTGTCAAAAAAGATGCCAAACCAAATCGTAAAAAACAAAGTAGTGTAGCTAAAAACATCGAAATTTTGTTGGCTTCCTGCAGAAATGTTCAGAATCAACTCATCTTAAATAGGAAAAAAGTTCTGACCTGAAGAATAAGCCAAAGTCGGACTTTTTCAGAAAGTTGCAAAAAATCACTTTGTGCAGTTATAAAGGCGAATCCGAAAAAACGGATTGCAGATCCGGCCTGGAAATGTCGTCAGTAATCTACCATTAACGGGTGTAAACGTTTTTTTGGTCCACCCTGTATATCTTTTACTCACACTTTGATAGTCAATTAATACCAAATGAGAGCAGCCCACCTCCACAACAAGGTAGAATATTTTTTTTATTTTTTTTTTTATCACGAGGTAATTATATATTTTTTATTTAAAAAAAGGAACAGAACATTGTCATCATCTATCTAATTTTCAATGTATGAAAGCGCTGCTCCATCATCAAAACCATACGAGGTCAGCTTATTTTAGGAAGTGATACAATACTAGTTTATGAAATAAAGAATGAGACCAAAATCGAATCTCCCTCTCGTCTCTCTCACTTTCTTTCTCTCTCTTTCCTTCTCTCTCTCTTTATTTCTCTCTCTCTCTCTTCCTCTCTCTCTCTCTCTTCTGTCTCTCTCTCTCTCTCTCTCTCTTCTCTCTTCTCTTCTCTTGTCTCTCTCTCTCTTCTCTCTCTCTTTCTTTTTTTCTCTCTCTCTCTCTATCTCTTTCTCTCTCTCTCTCTCTCTCTCTCTCTCTCTCTTCTCTCTCTCTTTCTTTTTTTTTTTCTCTCTCTCTCTCTATCTCTTTCTCTCTCTCTCTCTCTCTCCCTCTCTCTCTTTCTCTATCTCTCTCTCTCTCCCTCTCTCTCTCTCTCCCTCTCTCTCTCTCCCTCTCTCTCTTTCTCTATCTCTCTCTCTCCCTCTCCCTCTCTCTCTCTCTCGCCTTTTTGTGATTCTTTTTTTTACAGACTAGTGTTTCACAGCCTTTTTTATTTCGTAGCCATGAAACAGGAGCTACTGTAGACGTTTGTGGTCAGTGTAATACTGCTCAATCACTTATCTCTCTCTCTCTCTCTCTCTCTGTCTCTCTTCTCTCTTTCTCGCCTTTTTGTAAATATTACTCAATCAATTATCTCTCTCTCTCTCTCTTCTCTCTGTCTCTCTTCTCTCTTTCTCGCCTTTTTGTGAATAATACTCAATTTTGTGAATAATACTCTCTCTCTCTGCCTCCCAGACATCCTGGCGCCTTACCTGCCCAGGACGCCGCGCTGTGTGGAACTGTTCGCCAGGTCATTGACCCCGGGCTGGCTCAGCCTCGGAAACCAGGTGCTCGCGTTCCAGTTCGAGACTCTCTACCGGTGACATTCTGGGCTCTCTACCGGTGACATTCTGGACTCTCTACCGGTGACATTCTGGACTCTCTACCGGTGACATTCTGGACTCTCTACCGGTGACATTCTGTACTCTACCGGTGACATTCTGGACTCTACCGGTGACATTCTGGACTCTCTACCGGTGACATTCTGGACTCTCTACCGGTGACATTCTGGACTCTCTACCGGTGACATTCTGGACTCTCTACCGGTGACATTCTGGACTCTCTACCGGTGACATTCTGGACTCTCTACCGGTGACATTCTGGACTCTCTACCGGTGACATTCTGGACTCTACCGGTGACATTCTGGACTCTACCGGTGACATTCTGGACTCTACCGGTGACATTCTGGACTCTCTACCGGTGACATTCTGGACTCTCTACCGGTGACATTCTGGACTCTCTACCGGTGACATTCTGGACTCTCTACCGGTGACATTCTGGACTCTCTACCGGTGACATTCTGGACTCTCTACCGGTGACATTCTGGACTCTCTACCGGTGACATTCTGGACTCTCTACCGGTGACATTCTGGACTCTCTACCGGTGACATTCTGGACTCTCTACCGGTGACATTCTAGACTCTCTACCGGTGACATTCTGGGCTCTCTACCGGTGACATTCTGGACTCTCTACCGGTGACATTCTGTACTCTCTACCGGTGACATTCTGGACTCTCTACCGGTGACATTCTGGACTCTCTACCGGTGACATTCTGGACTCTCTACCGGTGACATTCTGGACTCTCTACCGGTGACATTCTGGACTCTCTACCGATGACATTCTGGACTCTCTACCGGTGACATTCTGGACTCTCTACCGGTGACAAAAAACACAAAGACCACAGGCCCATTTTCCTTTTGGATTAAAAAAAATTCCAGGTTAGGTTTTTTCCAAATATTTTCATTTTATTCCAAGATCAACTTCACCCCATTCGTAAAAGAAAAATGCGTTTCGGGACTTTTAAAAATAAACAATGGGGACTTAACCTATAAAAGAACTGAAAGCAAGAATTTTCTACTTCCATTTTGGGTAACTTTGGAAGAGGAAATTTTTCCTCTTCCAAAAGAAAAATGAATTGCTTCCAGTTTGGTTCATTTTAATCCAGTTTAGTTAACTTTGGTTAGAAAGAAAAATACGGCTCATGTCGCATTAGTTATTGCACAATGCACCACATACTCGTACCTATAAAAGTAAACAGTCAAATATAAGAGAACTGAAAAGAGAACGATTTCCATGTGAAATTTACCTCTGTATAAGGTAAATGACCTCTTAAACCTGCATTTAACCCATTGCCTACCATAGGTAGCACATTTGCAAGACACTGGTATTGCCTGGGGTACCGGGCTTGCATATATGCTGGACACGTTTGAACCTTCTTGGGTACCATGTATAGCATATATGCAAGACATGTCTAGCACATATGCTATACACACGGTCCCTAGTGACAAGAAAGTATGGGTTTTTTGTCTGGGGGACCGCGTGTTGCACATATGCTAGACAGCTGATTTTGAAGAAAATACCCCTTGGTCCCCAGGGCAAGTTTCATAAAATTGGCTTGGTAGGCAATGGGTTAAGAGAGAAAAATCTGGCTGCTTGAGTTATCTTATATCCAGATAAATTCCACTTTCCACTGTATTATTCTAACATTGCTTTCCCTTTGTGCATTCTCATGTGAAACTTTTGACTGGTGGTAGTCTTCACACATCGTTTCTCAAACTGTGGACCCTCAAAGTGGAGTCTTGATATGGTAAGGTGGTGTGCTAAATATTGAATTTTTAGAAATACATTAATTCAATGCGGCATCAGCTTTGATCTGACAAGCATGTTAGAAAAACATGCTTATTAGCACAACCTCCTCATTAGCACCTACATTTTTATTTTTCTTAGTATTACTTACTTAAGTACATTTAACGTTTAATTTTAATTTCATTTTTTTTTTAATGTTTCTTGTTATTAATTCTTTTAAATTGTATTTTTCATAGGTTAAATCAGGGTCTCAATTGTATAATGGGTAGCTCCCGTCAATTTAATAAATAAATAAAAATATCAAGCTAGGTTACAAGTCCCCATTCCCATGAACTAAACAATTTGATTGGTCCATTACAGTCCACGCCAACCGAAGGAATCTTAATGCTTGTTTAACTAATATCCCACTCAGTGGCGTAGCTAGATCTATATTTCGGGGGGGGGGGGGTTCAAAAATCTCGTATAACGTGTAGTCCATCTTTGCTGGGGTTTCTTGTTCGGGGGGTACCCCCCCCCCCTGGCTACGCCGCTGATCCCAGATACTGTTTAGCATCCCCCATTGCCACAGTTCGACCACCATTATTTCACCCGACGTAAACATCAATAAAACAAAACCATTTTCCAAAAAAACACACACACACACACACTACACAACATTTAAGAAACAACCGTTTCCATTCTGAAACTGCTGCTCATTGAAGTGCTGTTGTCACTCATATTTCTAATGTAAATCTATTTTATAAAGTTATTCCTATTAATATTTTTAAAATTTAATATTATTTTAAGTTTTTAAATTTATCTCAATTAAAAATGTGATTTAACTTAATTTTTCAGTGTATATACATAAAATAAAATATTCGCACACTTATAATAAATGAAAAAAATCTCTTTTAAACTAAAATACAAAATTGGAAAAACAAATTAATAAAAAAAATTAGAAAAATCGCAAGGAGATTATGAAATTGAAAGTATTGTATGGATCACTTTAAATCAAGGGAAGGAAGATACCTTACCCTTTAGAGTTTAGACCAACCTTTGTCAGGACTAATTATCTCCAAAAATCTCCTCTCATAAAATTTCAGAGAAGAGCCAACAGAGTCTCAGCCAAGATTGATCTTTTCTCTTCCACTGTCTCTAATATCAGGTCTTACTATGTTGAACAAATAGAAATTAGATTTTTTTTTTCTTAATTCCAGGTCTAAGATACAGACAGATTCATTTGATTCTTTCATTATTTACTTTCTTGCATTGTATTATTAGTATATAAGATTTGTTGAAATAGTTTTATTATTGTAAAGCTCATAGTATATAATTTTGTTTTGTTTTGGTAGTTTTTTTTTTAGTTGCTAGCATAGGCTTAGTTAGGCAGAAATAATTGTAATTAGTTAGAACTGGAATAATTTCCGTTTATTGTATTGTAAATAAATAGATACTTTGAAATAGAAAGCATTATATGGGCCAGGGGCCACTTTCAAGAGGAGGAAGATGAGATGCTGGGACCTAATAAAAAAAATATAATTTACTATTATTTATATTTAATTTATTTTAATTCAAAAGATTGAGAACTTAAAAAAAAAAACAATTTTATTGTCATATTATGTCTTCAATTGTTGCAATAAGAATTAAAAAGAGGGGAGGACAGAAATTTTTTTGAACTTTTAATAAAAAAAAAAAAAAAACTTTAATATAGATGGTAAAGATATTGATTGCATGATTGAATTACAGGTTCTTCAAAACAGAAGTTACAAAAAATCCAGCAGAAGTTAGAAGACTTGGAGGTGACCATTAATTGAAATTCGAAAGCCCGCCCCTCAGTGTGAGGTATGTGCAGCTAAGGGATGAGTTTTCTTCTGCGAATGGAGGGAAGACCCGTCGTGATCATAGCCATTCAGCATTGACAAAGCGGAAGTTAAACCTCTAAGAATAAAAAAAAATTTATTATTTAAAGAAAATTAATATAATTATTCTTTAATTAATAATTCATTATAGAATTTGGACCTATTTAATTGCCGAAGAATAAAATTTAGAAGATGGAAGGTGATTTTTGATAATTAAAAGTAATTTAGGCCAATGCTCAGGAAAATGACAGAAAATTACAATAGTCTTTCAAAAATAAGGAAGATTCCTGAATAAGCACAATTACTGTCATTGAAGAAACAAATGTGGAGAGATTGACATTTGGCCAATAACCCATTATGATAGAGGATATCCATTTTCTTCTTTTATATTTCGTTATTTTTTTTTTCTTTGTTTATATTTCAATTAATATTTCTATTTTATATACTAACCATATTGTCTAATTATATTGTTTCTTTTTATCATTTTAAAAATAATATAAGTACAAATGACATTATAGCTAAAGCGCTTTTGGAATGAAAACCTATAATATAATTTTTTTTTTTTAATTTTTTTGTTATTTAAAAGTATGTGCCTCCTTCCTTACTTCAATTTCTTTAATTTAATAATTCGGTCATTTACGTTTTTCAACGAACTTCAGAACATTTTTTATAATGCAGGAGGGATATAATAATAAAAAATTATAAACATCTTTTTTAAAAGCTAGATATTAATTTTTTTGATGGCATTTAAACAAAAATACTAGACAATTTTTACAGGAAAATTTAAATTATCCAGGGAGAGTCTTTTCTCAAAAGTTTTTAAGGAAGATCTTACTACTTAGAAAATAACTTAAAACGTCTGCCAGGATATGGGGAATTCAAAGTTGTATATATTATTTTTTGTGTTACATTTATACCCATTTCATAAAGGGGAGTATATTTTCTGTGTTTTACACTTTTCGTGAAACTTTTCTTTTTACTAAGTGAGAATTTTAAATTTTAAGCTAAAACTTATCATTATTAGCTAAAATATTGGTATTATAATAAATTATATTTGTTTCATTTTATTTCATTTTTTTAAAAAACCATATATTTTTTGTACTTAACTTCCAAATTTTACTTTTACTAAAAAGCTTGTAAAAAATAATAAATTCATTCATCATAATTTTTTTAAAATTGTATTGACATTTTTTTAGTGGCCACTGTTAAACAAGAGATCTCATAAATTTTGAACAGCGGAGATGAAGTTATCTCAATGTGATTTTACAATAAATCGTTTGGGTACTGCTCTCGGAAATGCCTGATTTCGCAGGTAAAAAGATATTATGTACAATTTTATTGTGGACCTAAAACAAAATTCTATTATAAAATTCGTCTGGGGGCCTTGTCAATATATCTTTAAAAAGTTAATGTTAAATTTCTACACTGTTGGTACTATTAATATATATTTGTGTACCTTTTTTAACTTATTGATGTAGTCTTCTAATCATTTTACAAAATAAATTGGCTTTTATCTAATAATAAATTAAAAATTTTGTATTTTTATTTCGATAAATTTACAATTTAAACTAAAAAGTTGGGTAGTACTTTATTTTTTAAATTCTGTGATTTAACTTTTTTTTACGCCCCACTAAATGAATATACTTTGAAGGGGTATCTCTTATTTCTTGTAGAAAAGTAATTTTATTCTAAAAATAAAAAAAATGTTTTATTTTTTTCTATCACCTTCAAATTGTGTATTACCTTTTATTTTTATGAAACACCACCCCGTTAATTATATTAATTGGACCGATTGGGGGGTAGTTCATAATAGCGGGGCTCAATGTAAAAGTTCATAATATGGGGTTCCATATAATTACATAATGTATAGGTAAAATAAGGCAAATTTTGGTCATACGAAACGGGGGTACATGTATTTGAATGTTATTTTAAGTACAGATTAGGTACATACGTAAATACTACATAGACCTAATGAGAGAGGAGAGAGAGAGGAAGACCTATTTTATGGCTACGAAATAAAAACGGCTGTGAAACACTCATCTTTATATAAAAAAAAAATTCAAGGATATTCATAAAGCTGACCATTTCCTGTTATTAATAGCTCCTCTAGCTTAAAAATGGGTGGGACTAGAACCAATAGATCCCTCTATCACCAGACTAGCGCCTTAATCGCCAGTAGTTCCTAAAGCGCCAGTAGTTCCTGTTTCATGGCTACGAAATAAAAAAGGCTGTGAAACACTCATTTTTAAGAGAGAAAAAAAGATCAAAATCTCAAAAGGAAGGATAACTCGTCATGTCATGGCTGGGTTTCGAACCCGCGACCTCCGGATTTCTAGACTGACGCCTTGACCATTGAGGTCTGACTTTTTGGCTCTGTCAAATGGAACTTATTTTATATATTCAATCCCCTCATGCGGAATGTCCATTAGCTGTCTCCACGTGGGGGGATGCGCGGTGGCCATTGGTTTTTGGCCAGCTTCTGACTGGCATGAAGTTCAGCATTGGCTACCGGGTGGGTTTGGGTTTTGTAGCCGCTGGGATTCATGGTCTGCCAGCGCCAGAAATCTTCACCTGAAATTCATAGTCATTAAAGTAAATAAGCATACTTTTTTGACTGCGCAGAATTCAAGTGACCTCTGGATTGCAAATGGCAGAAATATATTATCTGTAATAAAAAATAAAGAAATATACGAATACAAAGCAGTGACTTTTTTCCTTTCCTTTTTTTTTTTTTTTTTTTTAAGTGGGGTTTAACGTCGCTTTCAACTGCCATGGTCATATCACGACGGGGGTTTTACCCTCCATTCGCAGGAAACTCACAAACCTGCTACTCACATTGACCTCACCCAGCCTGAGTGGGGCCGGGAAAAGCCAGCGTCACGAGAATTAGAATTTGAATGGTCACCCATACAAGTCTTAACCTCGCTGGATGTCGCTTAACTTCGGTGTTCTGAAGGGAACCGGTGTATTCAACCGGTGAAGGGTTGGGTGGAAGAGATTGCCATAGGCAATAACCCCGCCCTTTAGTTAGGACATATGTTTTCAAATATTTTCTATTCTTTTTCATTTTATTGTATATATTGTTTTTTTCTTCTTTTCACTGTTAAAATTATTATTTATATGTACATATTGTCCTTTTGTATCTAATAAAGAATTATATAATAATAATAATAATAATAATAATAATAATTCAACATGCCATCGACGCTGGCTTTCCTTTCCTTATTCTATAGAAAGGAGAGTAATGGAATCACCCAAAAATTTCGATACTCACTTTTCAGTGCCAAAACACCTTTTAGGGTCCCCTGAGCCTAAATCCGAAGTTTCAGCCGTTGGTCCAAGGTACCTATACAAGTATAGGGCAGAAAATTTCTGCCCTGCTGGGCATCGAACCAAGGATACCATGCGTGCAAGCCTAATGCACTCGGCCAGGATAATCTTTAGAAATTAAATTATTATTAAAATTCAAAACGTTTTGTTTACGTACTTTCTACGTATATTTAGAAATAATAATAATATCGCCTTATTAAATATTGCTCGATTAGGATTAATGATTCCGATTATTCCAGCGTTCAGCCCAAGACGTATTATTATGTAGTTAACAATCCCAAACGGGCGGATAACGTGTCATGTCCCGGCTAGGTTTCGAACCCACGAACTCTGGAATCACAGAGTCCCGCTTTTATCAATGAGCTACCGGGATAGACGTATTTATATTTTTGTGTACAGCCTAATTTTGGTGATCCTGGCATTAAAAAAAAAAGAGTTATCCTATTTGTGTTAATTACTATCGTGATATCACAACTATTCAAACTCGCTTAACTAAATCTACGCTGAAACCGGGACTTGAACCACCGCGACCTCCAGGTTACAAGTCCGCTGCCTTATCGATTAAGCTAGTGAGGTCGGTAAAAAAAGAGAAAAAAACACTGCCAATTATGGACACAATACTTCCTCGTGATTGCTTCACATTGTAAACACGTGCCAATTTTGAGATTTTATAGAAAATTACTTTTATCTCCAAAACAGCTCAACCGATTTTCTTCAAATTTGTTTTATATGGTAGAATATCTTTTTTTCTACATTCTAAATTCCACAAAAAATTCTGTATCGGCAAGTCGTGGTCCTTATTTTTTTACTTTTTTGTCCAAATTTCGGATTTTCTTAAATATCAGAGTCAAATTATAATAAATTTAAAAATAAATTACCTATGTAAAACAATAATATGCATATTCTTACAAAATTTCATCGAAATCGGGTGTACCGTTCACGAGATATAAGCGTTTTAAGTACAAAGTTAGTGGTCAGGCGCATGGTCTCTTTCACCCAGAACCGCTGGTATGAATTCGATGAATGTCACCTAGATGTGTGCAAATTTCATCAAAATCGGTCGAGTAGTTTCCGAGATTTGCGCGATACAAGGAATCGTTTTAACAGACCGACAGACGGACACAAAACCAAATTTACTCGGTAGGTTATGGAACGTCCAGAAATGTGAAAAAAATTGAAATCGGAGAAAAAAAATATTTTTTTTTTACAAAAACGAACACAATACTTCCGATTTCTAATCTTAGAAATTTCTCGGAAGTAATATTAGAACCAACTCACACATGGTCTCCACGTCATAGCGCGCCTCCCAGCCCAGCTCGGCTCGGGCCAGGTCCGTGTTGGCGAACATAGACACGATGTCGCCGCCGCGTCGCGCGTGCAGAGTGTAGGGGACACGCGTGCCTGTCACGCGCTCGAAGGTGGCCAGGAGCTGCAGGACAGAGGTGCCTCGGCCCGTGCCCAGGTTGTAGAACTGGGGAGAAATAATAATAAAAATAATAATATTGCCTTATTTATACTGCCCGATTAGGACGATTAAAGTCCCATTATTCCAGCAGTAAGCCCAAGAAATAAAAAATCTGGTGTAAACATCACACGACTTTCCTTATCCCCCAAAAAGAAGTCGAATTCCGCCACTGGTGACTAAACGGCAACAGATAGTTAAAAATCAGTGCCTAATTCGTAATCAGCACCTCAAAATCATTGGATTTGATATGTCGCAACCCCCATCTAGGGTGAACAATAAAAAAGTTAGTCCAAGCGGGTCCCCCCAAAATACCGGTAAATTGGGGCCGGGTTCCAAAAAGTTCAAGATATCAAAAAAATGATCGGAGTAAACCCCTATTATTTTTTTAATCCGAGAAAGTGATGTTCTCTAACTTTTTTGTATCTTTAACCAATTCAAAGAAGCGGCGGTTGCGGCCAATATTTGCGGCCCTGCGGCCGCATCTTGCGACCCATTTCAACCAAAAGTTTTGTGGTTCGTCTGGTGTATAAAATTAATTTGTATACCAAATTTCAAGTCTCTAGCTCTTACCGTTCTCGAGATATCCTGTTTACACACAGACACACAGACAGACGCACGGACCAATGGCTGAAAACAACTTTTTTGGTATCCTGAGGCTATGATTCGTCCAGAAATGTGAAAAACTGGGTAGGTCAAATTTTCGACGAATACAATACTTTCCTTATTATAGGATAAGGAAAGTAATTATTATGTGGTAAAAATTCCAAATGGGAGGATAACTTGTCTTGTCCCGGTTGGGTTTCGAACCCACGACCTCTGGAATCTCTGTATAGCAATTGCAATACGCTGAATGAGGTAATGCCGTGATCGGTTATCATATATATGTTAATCACTTTCGTGATATCACAACCACTCAAACTAGCTTTACTAAATCTACGCTGAAACCGGTACTTGAACCACCGACCTCCATCAGCTTACAAGTCCGCTGCCTTATCGATCAAGCTACTGAGGTCGGTTACTAGAAAATTGTATTTAAAATTTGGTTACAATTTTTATGTTCGTAAGAGATACCTTCCAGTGAGCTCGTGTTGACCCAGCACCTAAATGGGAAGTACTGTGTCACTTCTCGCCCATCAGACGGGAGGCATGCTACGGGATGGGCAGGCTACAACACAGACTTTTATATATAAGTTATCATATTTATGTTAATCACTTTCGTGATATCAGAACTACTCAAACTCGCTTTACTAAATCTACGCTGAAACCGGGACTTGAACCACCGCGACCTCCAGGTTACAAGTCTGCCGCCTTATCAATCAAGCTACTGAGGTCGGTCTAAACTGGAAGTATTTGGAAATATCGAACCAAACCAAACGGAAATAGTGTTCTTACTTTGATTTTGACATGTTGCTCCTGCAGTTTGTTGAGTGCGGCAACATGTCCCACAGCCAGGTCCATCACGTGTATGTAGTCTCGGATACCTGAGGAGGAGGTGGGAACCAATCAAGGAAATCTATAATAATAACAATAATTATATCGCCTTATTTATAGGTACTGCCCGTTTTATATTTGATCGCTCGATTAGGATTAATGATTCCCATTATTTCAGCAGTATAAGCCCAAAACACATTATTATGTGGTAAAAATCCCAAATGGGAGGATAACTTGTCATGTCCCGGCAGGGTTTCGCACCCACGACCTCTGGAATCTCTGGATTCACAGAGCGCCGCCTTTACCACTGAGCTACCGGGACAGACCATGCAACATGTAGCTCGATGCGACAAGTGGTTATTGCTGTTGTAGCCAGCTTGGCTACAGCTGGAGGGGTGAGTGATGGTCTCCAGCCAGTGGCGTAACTAGACCTACATTTCGAGGGGAGGGGTTTTTGCGGGGGGTTTTGAGGTGGGTTCAGAAATCTCGCCTAACGTATATTTCATCTTTGCTGGGGTTTCTTGGAAATTTTGGAACTATTAAACGGTAACTATCTTAAATTTTGTCCCCAAACCTTATTTCAAAGTTAGCTCGTCCTCAACCACATATTTCTATGTGCGATTAGGAATGGGTAAATATTGAGCGAGTCGACTCGAAGAGTCGACTATTTCTGAAGAGTCGTATGAATCGACTCTCGAAGTTCTAAAGAATCGACTATCGACTCACCGCTCATTTCCTTGTCTGGTTTAACCCACTAGCACTAGCCATTAGAAATAGGTCTGTTACCCACTGACGTCATCACTCAACATCTCATCGCATCGGTCCCGTCCTATAGGGACCGTCAGGGACGATTTAAGAATATAATCTTTCAAACTCTTGAATAGGATTGACTATGGCTTTATCCATTGAAAACAAGTCTGTTACCCACTCAAAATTAATTTCTTTCTACTAGCTTCTTAATGTGATATCAGGGGATAAGTGAGAACTAGATGTAGGGGAGGGCAATATGAATATTCAGATGAATATTTAGTCGAACTGAGTCTAGTGTCTACAGAACCGAATATTCTAAACGAGTCGAGAATCCCATCCATACTCCCTAGACTACCTACTGAATCGACTACCCCCATTATCTAAGGTGAAACAAATTATACAGAATTTCAAAGAACCGCGACTCTTAAAGAGTCGACTCACTGAGTCGACTACTTTTGATGAACTGAGTCTACTGAATCGAATATTCTAAACGAGTCGAGAATCCCATCCCTATGTGCGATCAACCATCATGAGGACTTGGACTTTTTTATTATAAGCCATTAAACCCTTAGGAAACTGCAAACTATCCTGACTTGTTAGGGTTGTCTAGTCTGTTCTCTGTTTATAGTCCTCGAGTGTTTATAGTCCTCCGACATGTGGTTCGCGAGTTATAACAAAAAAAAAAAATAATAACTTGTTAACTATCTCAAATTAAATCAAAACTAATAATCAAGCAACTAACCCGTTCCGTCTTCCGTGTCATAATCGCCTCCAAAGACGGTGAAACTCGGCTTAACCCCCATGGCAACTTGGGCCATATAAGGCATGATGTTTGTGAACGCCTTGGTGGGGTCTTCTCCAATGAGACCACTGGGATGAGCCCCCACTGGGTTAAAGTAGCGGAGAGAGATGATGTTCCATTCCTGGGGGAAGAGAGAGAGAGAGAGGTTTTTCGTTATTATTATTATCTGATCTGGTTGCAGGGTTTTCAGTGAAACCCTAACAATTAACACTGCGACCTAATTAGATCTATTGATTATATTTGCTTTTAACGTCCTGATTGAGATAAATAGTCAGGACGGGGGTTTTACCCTCCATTCGCTGGGAATCGTAGCAGCTACCCACATTAACCTCACCCAGCAGGAGTAGGACCGGAAATGCCAGCCTCACGTGTTTGGAAAGAAAAGAATTTTATTCGAGAAGGCTGGTCCAACCGGGGATCAAACTCGGGATCTCTAGGTTATGGGCAGTAGTCACAACCATTACGCCACGGAGGCTGGCGAGGTTTTTCATTATTTGTTTAATCTTCTATTTTCTTGTGTGTTTTTCACTCTCTTCTCTTTGAACCTTACCTTGTCAGCTTTGGACAGGTCTTTCATACTTAGTTTCTTTTTCTCTTCTATTCTCTTTTGTGTTTTTCATTATCTTTTATTCTCTTGTGCGTTTGTTATTCTCTTCTCTTTGAACTTTACCTTGTGAGTTTTAGGTAACAATACCTACCTCACGGACACTGAATTATTATTACATACCTTGTGAGCTTTAGACAGGTCTTTCAGCATCTCCTCAATGAAGTGTTTGGTCTTCCCGTAGACTTTTGTGTTTTTCATTCTCTTCTCTTTGAACCTTACCTTGTGAGCTTTGGACAGGTCTTTCATACTTTGTTTCTTTTTCTCTTCTATTCTTTTTTTTGTTTTTCATTCTCTTCTCTTTGAACCTTATACCTTGCGAGCTTTGGACAGGTCTTTCAGCATCTCCTCAATGAAGTGTTTGGTCTTCCCGTAGACTTTTGTGTTTTTCATTCTCTTCTCTTTGAACCTTATACCTTGTGAGCTTTGGACAGGTCCTTCAGCATCTCCTCAATGAAGTGTTTGGTCTTCCCGTAGACTTTTGTGTTTTTCATTCTCTTCTCTTTGAACCTTATACCTTGTGAGCTTTGGACAGGTCCTTCAGCATCTCCTCAATGAAGTGTTTGGTCTTCCCGTAGACTTTTGTGTTTTTCATTCTCTTCTCTTTGAACCTTACCTTGTGAGCTTTGGACAGGTCTTTCATACTTTGTTTCTTTTTCTCTTCTATTCTCTTTTTTGTTTTTCATTCCCTTCTCTTTGAGCCTTACCTTGTGAGCTTTGGACAGGTCTTTCATACTTTGTTTCTTTTTCTCTTCTATTCTCTTTTTTGTTTTTCATTCTCTTCTCTTTGAACCTTATACCTTGTGAGCTTTGGACAGGTCCTTCAGCATCTCCTCAATGAAGTGTTTGGTCTTCCCGTAGACTTTTGTGTTTTTCATTCTCTTCTCTTTGAACCTTACCTTGTGAGCTTTGGACAGGTCCTTCAGCATCTCCTCAATGAAGTGTTTGGTCTTCCCGTAGACTTTTGTGTTTTTCATTCTCTTCTCTTTGAACCTTACCTTGTGAGCTTTGGACAGGTCTTTCAGCATCTCCTCAATGAAGTGTTTGGTCTTCCCGTAGACTTTTGTGTTTTTCATTCTCTTCTCTTTGAACCTTATACCTTGTGAGCTTTGGACAGGTCCTTCAGCATCTCCTCAATGAAGTGTTTGGTCTTCCCGTAGACGTTGGTGATGTTGCCCGTGGGGTGGCTCTCTGTGATGGGCAGGAACTGTGGCTCCCCGTACACGGTGCAGGAAGAGGAGAAGACCAGCTGGTAGCAGCCCTGGGCCTTCATCACCTGGAGTAGGGGCATATAATAATAATTATTAATTATATCGCATTGTCTGGCTGGGGGACGTTAAACAGGGAGAAGGTCTCTCCTTAGAAGTATTCCTTAGGGAGAGAGCCACAAAAATTGTAAGAAAAAACTAAAATTAATATACATTATTCTACATTACATTTAAAAAAAAGACCAGTGTTTTGCTATAGGACTATTAACAGAGAAAAAACTAGCCAACCCTTACAAGCCAGGCTATTTTGCAGTTAAACAGGGTAGAGACCAGTGTCTCGCTAGAGGACTATAACAGAGACCAGACTAGCCAACCCTTACAAGCCAGGCTAGCTTGCAGTTTCCTAAGGGTTTAATGGCTTGTACAGGAAAGTCAAAGTCCTCATGATGGTTGATCGCACATAGAAATATGTGGTTCAGGACGTACCAACTTTGAAATAAAGTTGGCTGGAGACCATCACTCACCCCTCCAGCTGTAGTCAAGCTGGCTACAACAACAACAATTATATCGCAGCCAGCCTCCGTTGCGTAACGGTTGTGACTACTGCCCGTAGACCAGAGATCCTGAGTTCGATTCCCGGTTGGAGCAGATTTTTCACACAGAGAAGTCTGTTCCCTCCGTGCATGTGAGGCTGGCTGGCATTTCCGGCCCTACCCAGGCTAGCTGAGCTTAACGTGTATAGCTGGTACGATTCCCAGCGAATGCAGGATAAAACCCCCGTCCTGATCCAGGACGTTAAATGAAATAGAATCATTGGCGTTAGGAAGGGTATTCAGCCGTAAAAATGTGCCGAAACCAACCAACCTCAACCATGAGGTTGAACAACGTCGACCCTGCTTAAGCGGGATAAGACAGAGTAAAATAAGAAGAATATTATCGCATTTTTTTTTTATTTTTTTTTTTTAAATATTGGTTGCAAAGCTTCAATTTATAAAATTCATTTATACTGCCTGATTAGGACTAATGAGTCAATTATTGCAGCAGTAAGCCCATGACGTATTATTATTTGGTCAAAATCCCGAATGAGAGGAAAAATAAAAATAAAAAAAACATGTCATGTCCATCCAGGTTTCGAACTCGCGAAAACATAAAGGTTATTCTTGTAGGTCCTGCATCTTACTTACCTCCAGTAAGTTAATGGTGGCTATCAGGTTATTCTTGTAGGTCCTGCATCTTACTTACCTCCAGTAAGTTAATGGTGGCTATCAGGTTATTCTTGTAGGTCCTGCATCTTACTTACCTCCAGTAAGTTAATGGTGGCTATCAGGTTATTATTGTAGGTCCTGCATCTTACTTACCTCCAGTAAGTTAATGGTGGCTATCAGGTTATTCTTGTAGGTCCTGCATCTGAGCGCACGGCAGTGCGCCAGGCCAAGTTCCAGCAAGCACGGCAGTGTATCTTTACACGAACCGATTCACCCGGTTTTTCACACCCTCATATCTTCGGTTCAATTGATCATAGAGATATGAAATTTGGAACAGAGACTGTCCTAATATCATTAAAATGACATTGAAAATTTAAAGACTCAATGCAAAAAACTTTCAGAGGAATGTAATTTTGAAATTTGCGATTTTGATACTGACTGACTGACTGACAGATCATCAAAATTATAAGGAACTTCCCGAAAACCTAGAAGGCTGAAATTTTGCATGATGGTAGGGTTTATTGTAAAAGTACAGGGAAAAATCTGAAAGCTGGAACTTTCGCACTTATCATCCTCTTAAACGGTGTCGTTTTAGGGAGGAAATATATAATCGATTATGGATCTAAATTATGAAGCACTTCCCTACTACCAAGAAAGCTGAAATTTTGCATGATGGTAGGGTTTATTGTAAAAGTACAGGGAAAAATCTGAAAAAGTTCTGAAAACTGTTAAACGGTGTCGTTTTAGGGAGGAAGTATACTATGATATGTACATAAATTATGAGGCACTTCCCTACTACCTAAAAACCTGAAATTTTGCATACTGGTAGGGTTTATTGTAAAAGTACTGGGAAAAATCTGAAAACCGGAACTTTCGCACTTATCATGGTGTAAAACGGTGTCGTTTTAGGGAGGAAATATATAATCGATTATGGATCTAAATTATGAGGCACTTCCCAACTACTTAGAAAGCTAAAATTTTGCATGATGGTAGGGTTTATTATAAAATTACAGGGAAAAATCTGAAAACCGGAACTTTCGCACTTATCACGCTGTTAAACTGTGTTATTTTAGGGAGGAAGTATACTCCATTATGCATATAAATTATGAGGCACTTCCTTACTACCTACAAAGCTGAAATTTTGTATGGTGCTAGGGTTCATTGTAAAAATACAGGAAAAAATCTGAAAACCGGAACTTTCGCACTTATCATGCTGATTAGGGAGGAAATATACTCGATTATATATATAAATTATAAGGTACTTCCCTACTACGTACAAAGCTGAAATTTTGCATGGTGCTAGGGTTTACTGTAAAAATACAGGGAAAAATCTGAAAACCGGCACTTTCGCACTATTTCTGCTGCTAAACGGTGTCGTTTTAGGGAGCATATTAAATTGAAGAATACTGAAATTTTTAATAAAAAATAATGAAACTTGCTGTGAAACGAAACATTTACAAAAAGTAATGATATCCCACAAAAAACTACCGTTAAAAAAAGGCCAAGTTCCAGAACTCCTATCCAAAAAGGTTTCGCCAATGAATGCAGTGAAATCTTGTTTGCGGCCAAGTTATCTTGGTACTAAACTAATTATTTTATTAAAACCCGTTTTCTGAGTTCCTCATTTTGTATGTTTTTAACTGCAAACTATCCTCATACTTGGCCAGTATTATGCCATCGGTTGTATGGAATATTACAACTATACATATGTATAGGTACAGAATAACAATATAACCATCACAAGGAGCGAAACTGGCCGAGTTAGAGGATAGTTTGCAGTTAAAAACATACAAAATGAGGAACTCAGAAAACGGGTTTTAATAAAATAATTAGTTTAGTACCAAGATAACTTGGCCGCAAACAAGATTTCACTGCATTCATTGGCGAAACCTTTTTGGATAGGAGTTCTGGAACTTGGCCTTTTTTTAACGGTAGTTTTTTGTGGGATCTTACTTACCTCCAGTAAGTTAATGGTGGCTATCAGGTTATTCTTGTAGGTCCTGCATCTTACTTACCTCCAGTAAGTTAATGGTGGCTATCAGGTTATTCTTGTAGGTCCTGCATCTTACTTACCTCCAGTAAGTTAATGGTGGCTATCAGGTTATTCTTGTAGTAGAGGAGAGGGTCCTGCATTGACTCACCAACCGCTTTAACGGCGGCAAAGTGGATGACGCAATCGATGTCATGCTGAAATGTAATGGCAGAGTTAATAATGTTAAGACAGAGTTAATTAAATAATTTATCAGCCAGCGTCGATGGCATGTTGAATACACCGGTTCCCTTCAGAACACCGAAGTTAAGCGACATCCAGCGAGGTTAAGACTTGGATGGGTGACCATTCAAATTCTAATTCTCGTGACGCTGGCTTTTCCCGGCCCCACTCAGGCTGGGTGAGGTCAATGTGAGTAGCAGGTTTGTGAGTTTCCTGCGAATGGAGGGTAAAACCCCGTCGTGATATGACCATGGCAGTTGAAAGCGACGTTAAACCCCACTTAAAAAAAAAAAAAAAAAATTATCGCCTTATTTACATCTTCTGCTCAACTAGGAATATTAATGAGTCCCATTATTCCAGCAATAAGTCCAAGACGTGTGGTAGAAATAGCAAATGGGATGATAACTTGTCATGTCCCGGCTGAGAGAATTACCTATATGGACGCCCAGATCCAATGTCCAGGCTCCTTTCATGTCCATTAATTCTATTTGGTTTTAACGTCCTGACTTGATGTAGACAGGACGGGGGAATTACCGTCCATTCGCTGGGAATCGTACCAGCTACCCACATTAACCTCACCCAGCCTGGATAGGGCCGAAATTGCCAGCCTCACATGTTCGGAGGGAACAGAATTTTCTGTGCGAAAAGTCTGCTCCAACCGGAAATCGAACTCAGGATATCTGGACTACGGGCAGTAGTCACAACCGTTACGCCACGGAGGCTGGCCTTTACCACTGAGCTACCGGGATCAAAAATGATGTTAATAAAGCCAAAGCACTTAAATTGTGTTTATTTATTATTATATGATTATAACGTCACTTTCATCTTAATGGTCATATTTTTTTTTTTTTTTTTTTTTTGAAGTTTCCATTTATTTATTTTTTACACTATCATCTTCAACAAACTATGAGGGTATACCCACCTTCAAAAGATAAAAATCTTGTGCTGAAGGTGGGGATAATGCTGAAGGTGGGGAAAATATTGGTTATTGGCAAGCTCGGGACCTCCCTACAGTGAACCCTATAGGGATTAGAAAATCGTCTCTGCATACCAGCCCTAACTTCTCACCTTTGCGAATATCTCACTCAGCCTGTTCTTGTCTACCAGGTCGCAGTTGTAGAACTCAACAGTTCTACCGGTGAACTGTTCCACGGCGCGAATACTACAGGGTGTGTCCGCGATGTGGACACTGTTCACGAAATTGTCGACTGCCACCACCCTGTATTGAAAATTTGAAAAATTATTAGGCATTATATTAGTTCCATTATTTTCTTGAATTCTGAATTAGCTTCAAGTGAGTCCAAAGTAATTGGTTAAAGTCCCCAGACAGCACAGTCAACTGGATGTATACCATACTGTTAGGTGGAAAAAGTCTACTTGCCCACCTGGAAATCAGCTGGAGATTTCCACCTTCCACCTGACCTCCACCTGGAAATCAACTGGAAATGAACTGGAAAGTAACCCAACTTTTAACTGGAAGTCAGTTGCCCAAAGTCAACTGGATTTGTTCCACTTATTTCCAGCTACTAGTAGCGCTCTCTAGTGGATGGGATAAGAAGTCACTACCCCAATGCTTACATACCTATTTACCTATACTGTACATTATCCTACATAATAATTAAATGCTACGCTCTTGGTTTTGAGGTCGTGGGTTCGAATCCCATTATATGCATTTTTTTGCAACAAAAAAAAAAATAATAATAGTAATAAAAATACTAGAAACAAATGTATATTAGGCATACATTCAATTTAAGTTATTTTATTTAGAGGCCATACATTCAAATCTCATGAAGAATATTTTTTTTGTATAAAAATAAAGTAATAAATTTTAAATAGGTTTTTTTTAACATATTATATTATCAATTTTGAGTATAATTTTTTTATATAGAAATTTGGAAAGAAAAAGAAAATAACTAATCTGTTTTAAACAACACAATTCAAATAAGACTCTTTAACATTATTATATTTTTACAATACAAGTGTTTATTTTTAAAAAAATTGTCCCAAAAGTGTAAAATGCACTATCAAATTTCCACCATGTCACAAGACCTTGTACTAATGTATCACAAGTATGTCCTAAGTAGGTATAATCTCTATATATAAAACTCAAAGTTGTGCATGTCTGGCTGACTATGTCTTCTTGGGGTTACAATACCAAACGGTACTCTCACTGAGAGTTCACCCCCCCTAAGCCACCTTCAACATACTAGAAAATTATCAAAATTAAAATATCTAATACAATTTTCAAGTGCACTGGTAATCAAGTGGTTAACGCGCTAGTCAGATAATCAACCTAGCGTAGGGTTCCGTTGTTTCAAATTTTTCCTCATTATGGTTGTGACCACATAATAATAAGACTCTGAGGGTTAGGTGGTAGAAAATGCTTTGAGCATAACCTTTAACCTTACCTGGTGGTTACCTTCCAATTAAAAGTGTTATTATTATTTTTATTGGGACACCGGCCGGCCATGAGAAAAAACCTTAATGGTGACAAAATGCCAGGTTTTAGCTAGTATAGAAATAAAATAATGATATCCAATTATAAAATATGCTCATAACATGTACATAATCACAATAAAATAATAATACTATGTAAATTAAAATATATTTCTTTTGTGAAACCAAAAATAACAAAGAAATAAACTAATAGCCAGCAGAAAATGAAGATGGGGCATGGAATACACCAGTTTTCATGAAAATGCAAAAGTTAAGCAATGTCTTTGAACGTGGTTGAACATGGATTAGTGAATGTTATTATGTATTTGTAATCCTTCATGACAATTTATATACTGCTGTGGCTAATTAGAATTGCTGGGTTGTTTGCTTTGAGAATTATTACCAAAAAACATTGTTATACTTAAATTAAAACAAAATTGACTTGTTAAGACTAGTGAAATTATAAAACACAATAGTGTGGAACACTTTTTTTAAATAGATATAAAATTAACTCAAAATTTAAGGGGCTTCATAGTAATAAGGTGGTAGAGAGAGCACAATAGTTATTATTGTTATTATGAACAGTGCACAGTAAATTGGCCAATTAATTTTAAATCAAGTAATCAGGAAGCATGTCACAAAGTAAACATCATTTTTTAGTGTGGCAGAACCACCTGAGTGAAATATTCATTTTATAATAATATGTATTGTACATCTAAATAAAATCCACAGAGTGAAAAATTTCACTATCTAGCACTATGCATTCAGCTGTTTCTTTGCTTGAACCAGAACCTTTTTTTTAGCCAACCTATGGTCAAGAGATCTTGAGCATAAAAAATTCTGTTTCCCTTAACACATGGTCCTACTTTGGCTTGGCTAGGCTAGGTGAGATTAATATGGGTAGCTGGTATGATTCCAAGTGAACTGTAGGTGTTAGTCCATTGTGCTAGTCCAGGAACAGCAGAGTGCAGAAAGTTCATTAGGGTCCAAGTGGATGTCTCTAGAAATGGATGGTTATTGTCAGATGAAAAAGGTGATCCAGTATTAAATGTTTCTTGTCCTCTTCTGTCACGATTCATGATTTAGACAAACTAAAGAACTATTTTTTGATACACCTCGAAAGCAAATTTGGAGTTCAGAAATGACAAAGTATTTCAGTAGTTATAAAAAAGATGTTCAAAACTAATTAAAATATTATTTGTATTTAAAATATGTTCAAATAAATGAAATACCTATTATTTAAGAGAATTATTAATTATTTAAAACAATTCACAATTTGTCACAAAAATATCACAAATTCTGAATTTCCTTCAACAAAGGACGAGTTTTATCTAAACACTTCCAGGACGAGTTTTATCAAGATCAAAACTAATTAAAATGATATTTGTATTTAAAAATGTTCAAAACTAAATGAAATACCTAATATTTAAAAGAATTATTAATTATTTAAAACAATTTACAATCACCAATATCACAATTTCTGAAATTACGAAAGATCAAAGATGGCGTCTTCAACAAAGGACGCGTTTTATGTAAACTGGAAAAATATGGAACATTTCCAGCTGACTGGTCAACTGACTAAATTCTACTCATGTCCTAGCTGGAGAGAGTCGTTATATTTCCAGCTGACTGCCCAGGTGACTGAGTCTAGATGGATTTTTGTTGGAAATATCCAGGTGGCTGGTCAACTGATTAAATCCATAATGGAAAAATCCAGCTGTCGGGACAGTTGGAGGTCCAGTTGACTTTATACACCTGGATATTTCCACCTTAAATCCAGACTGGAAGTCACCTTCCGTGCTGTCTGGGCTTTGACTGTTTTGTTTATCCCATAAAATATGTAAGACCTGTTTGACTGCTGGAGTAAAGGGACTTTTCAGTCTTACCTCGGCAGTATAAACAAGGTATATTCTATTCTATTCACTATAATAAAATAAAATTTGAGTTGAATTATTATAGTACAGTAGAACCCCGTTATTATGAACCCCGATATCATGAACTTCGGATAAAATGAACTTTTTTTTCGCAATTTCTCAAGAATTACTGACTTCTTTACATCCTCACAATAGGTCTATGTACAATGTACATACATATTTTGTATTTATATACCTAATCTGTACTTAAATTAACATTCAAATACATGTACGCCCGTTCATATGTCTAAACTTTGCCTAATTTCCCTTTCTTTTACCTATGATTATATGGAGCCCCGATATTATGAACTTTTACATTGAACCCCGCTATTATGAACTACCCTTGGTCTCAATTAGTTCATAATATCGGGGTTATACAGTTATACTGTATGCTTTATTAGGTAAAGTACCCCAAAGTAATGCAAAACCTTTTCGAAACAAACAAAAGACCCCTTGACCCAATTTTCCCCACTTACTTATAGCCAGCGTTTAGGAGCTCCACTATGCAGTGTGAGCCAATATACCCCGCTCCACCCGTCACCAGAATATTCTGCCACTTCATTTTGATTGTAGATTTCTTATTGGTGAAGACACCCAGTATGGGGAATTATTTCTGAAAGATCCAATGGCAATAGTGCACCCTGTAATGAGAGTCTGAGAAGTTTAGAAATAATTAGTTAATAATAATAATGCTTTTTCTTTTGTGTTATTATGTCACAATTTTAGTGGGTTAGCGCAGAATCATAGGACTTTACCACTTTAATTTACAATATCTTGTATTATTTTTTTGCCTAAGATTCTGCCACTGGTCGCTGCTTCACATTAAAGCAGCTACTCATTTTTCCTCACGAGGTATGAGTGGACCCCGAACATCCAAGTACAGAGCAGAAAAAATCCTCCCCCGCTGGGAATCGAACCCAGGTCACCATGTGTGCAATGCCTAGCGCGCTAACTCGCTCTGCCACAGTGACTACAGAAATAATTAGATAAGTATATTTACATATCTATTATCTCTATATATAAATGAGAAATATGGACGGGCTTTGTTGTATCTTTGTATCTTTGTGTGTCCGGAATTGTTTAGGCGAAACGGTAAGAGATAGCGAAAAATTGATGAGAGATGACCCCAAGTAAAATTGCCGGAAAATACCAGGAAAACTATCAAAAGTCCGAAATTCCAAACCGTCCTTGAGTTATGACCTTCCTCAAGTATTGCCTTGAGGAAGGGTCCGATTTTAAGACAGTCTTTGCCCTGGAACTTGAAATCTATCGCCAGGACCTATATTTTTTATTATTTAATAACACATTAGACCAAATTAACTTTCATTTAATTCATTTTAGGCCACATTCTGACGTACCGTTCTGGAGATATAAGCCAGAATGTTCGAAATTTCGATCTTTTTTTCAGAATTTTCACATTTTTTAGCAGATTCCAGCGCGGAACTTAAAATTTGTCGCGAGGACCTATATTTTTTATTATTTAATAACACATAAGACAAAACTAGCTTTCATTTAATTCATATTAGGCCACATTCTGACGTACCGTTCTCGAGATAGAAGCCAGAATGTTCGAAATTTCGACCATTTTTTCAGACTTTTCACGTTTTTTTTTTTTTTACAGATTCCAGCACGGAACAAGTTATGGTGAGGACCTATATATTTTCATTGTAAAAACTGTCTGAGAACATCACATGATTTTATTTGAGCCCTTTGTTGCCATATTCTGACAAACCGTTCTCGAAATATAGGCCAGTTTGTTATATTATCAATATCCGCTGTGATAGATTTGGCTCGGGATTTTGAAATTTACAGCGATGATGGTTGCGTGTGTGTGTGTGTGGTGATGTGTGTGTGTGTATGTGTGTGGTTTGTGTGTGGTTTGTGTGTGGTGTTGTGTTGTGTGTGGTTGTGTGTGTGTGGTGTGTGTGGATGGGTGTGTGTATGTGTGTGGTGTGTGTGGGTGTGTTGTGTGTGTGTGTGTGTGTGTGTGTGTGTGTGTGTGTGGGTGGGTGTGTGTGGGTGGGTGTGTTTGGGTGGGTGTGTTTGGGTGGGTGTGTGTATGGGTGTGTGTGTGGATGTGTATGTGTGGATGGGTGTGTGAGGTGTGGTATGTGGTGTGTGGGTGTGGTGTGTGTGATGGCTTGGCGAAGCGGGTGCAGCCCGCTAGTAATAAATATGTATGTATAGTAGTGCGTCGCTTTATTTAGACTGTCGGCTCGAGACAAGAAGTCTCGTTACGCTAACAGTTTAATAAAGCACCTCATTATTTATTGTAAACTTTTACATGATTTTACATAGTGTATGTACTTTATTGATCTCTCTCTCTCTCTCTCTCTCTCTCTCCGCTCTCTCTCTCTCTCTCTCCGCTCTCTCTCTCTCTTTTTCTCTCTCCTTTCTCTCTCTCCTCTCTCTCCTCTCTCCTCTCTCCTCTCTCTCTCTCTCCGCTCTCTCTCTTTCTCTCTCTCTCTGTAGGTCTCATTAAGGGCATTGTCTATTAATAGATAGAGAGAAAGAGGTATATACCTAGTGCGAAAGAGAGAGAGAGAGAGAGAGAGAGGCAGAAAGAGATATAAAAAAAGAGAGGAAGAGAGAGAGAGGAAGAAAAAGAGAGAGAAAATAAGAGGAAGAATGAGAGAGAGACAGGAAGAGAGAAAGAGAGAGAAAGAAAGTGAGAGAGGAAGAGAAAGAGGAAGAAAAAGAGAGAGAAAATAAGAGAAAGAATGAGAGACTGGGAGAGAGAGAGAAAGAGAGAGAGAGAGAGGAAGAGAGAAAGAGAGAGAGAAAGATAGGAAGAGAGAGAGAGAGAAAGAAAGAGAGAGAGAGAGAGAGAGAGAGGAAGAGAGAAAGACAGGAAGAGAGAAAGACAGGAAGAGAGAAAGACAGGAAGAGAGAAAGACAGGAAGAGAGAGAAAGACAGGAAGAGAGAAAAAGAGAGAGAGAGAAAGACAGGAGGAGAGAGAGAAAGACAGGAAGAGAGAAAGAGAGAGGTAAGAGGTAGAGAGAAAGACAAGAAGAGAAAGAGAGAGAGAGGGAAGAGAGAAAGAGAGAGAGAAAGATAGGAAGAGAGAGAGAGAGAAAGAAAGAGAGAGAGAGAGAGAGAGAGAGGAAGAGAGAAAGACAGGAAGAGAGAAAGACAGGAAGAGAGAAAAAGAGAGAGAGAGAGAAAGACAGGAGGAGAGAGAGAAAGACAAGAAGAGAAAGAGAGAGGTAAGAGGTAGAGAGAAAGAGAGAGAGAAAGATAGGAAGAGAGAGAGAGAGAAAGAAAGAGAGAGAGAGAGAGAGAGAGAGAGGAAGAGAGAAAGACAGGAAGAGAGAAAGACAGGAAGAGAGAAAAAGAGAGAGAGAGAAAGACAGGAGGAGAGAGAGAAAGACAGGAAGAGAGAAAGAGAGAGGTAAGAGGTAGAGAGAAAGACAGGAAGAGAGAAAGAGAGAGGTAAGAGGTAGAGAGAAAGACAAGAAGAGAGAGAGAGAGAGAGAGAGAGACTGGGAGAGAGAGAGAGAGAGAGAGAGAGAGAGGGGTATAGCTGAAGTTCAACAACCATAACCTTGGATTTGGAGTGAGGTTCAGGTACCGTGCGTTCTCTCTCGTACCTAATTCTCGTAAGTATATGAACTTGACTAGAGACAGTCATAAAAAAACTACCGTTAATTTTAAAACTTGAACCCAAGATATAGGGTGCCGCTACTGAGATCATATAACACAGAGGAAATCTCGATTTTTTTTTTTAGACCTACCTACTCCAAACATTGAAATTGATTTACATATTTTACATTTTCGTACATTGTGAATAGTCTTCATTCTTGATACTTACTGCAAACATTGAAATTGATTTACATATTTTACATTTTCGTACATTGTGAATAGTCTTCATTCTTGATACTTACTGCAAACATTGAAATTGATTTACATATTTTACATTTTCGTACATTGTGAATAGTCTTCATTCTTAAGATATTAATAAAATCACCAACCTCAGTAGCTTGACCGATAAACCGGCGGACTTGTAACCTGGAGGTCGGTGGTTCATGTTTGGTTTCAGCGTATTATATTTAGTAAAGCGAGTTTGAGTAGTTGAGATATCAAGAAATGATGAACAAAAATATTCATTCATTTACGAGACACAATGCAAACCATTTAAAATGCAGGCTAGTGCTAAAGAAAACCAGTACAAATGTATTTAGCAAAGAATTTGATATAACTCTGGCCTCGTTTATCCGAGGCTCAACATAATATTATACTGAAAAGATCTGCCTCGACCCCCCCCCCCCCCCCCCCCCCCCCCCCTAGGAAGGTTTATGTAAATTGAGAAGAATTTGCTGGGGTGCGTTTATCCGAGGCTTGATTTAAGCTCCGTGAAGTTGGCTCGCCCCTAAAACCAATATGAAAGCTTTATTAGTCAAAAGTTTGTACTCCTTTGTACCAAAAATTTATTTCGCTTGTACCCCTACCGTTTACGAGTTATAAGGGTTGCTCGATGGGCGAGCCAGCTTCACGTGAAGTTGGCTCGCCCCTAAAACCAATATGAACGGTTTATGTCTCTTAAGTTTGTACTCGGTTTTTACTCCTTTGTACCAACTTTCTTTTTTCTCTACGACCTACCGTTCTCGAGATATTGCAAAAACAAAATCGGCAAATTTTCAAGGTCACTCATTTTTTTTTCTTCGATTCGATTGTACTCGGTTTGTACTCCTTTGTACCATTTATATTTTTTGTCTGTGACCAACCGTTCTCGATATATTCAGGTTGCTAGATGGGCGAGCCAGCTTGATTTAGTCAATGGATGAGAATGAGATCAAATAAACTCGGACCATGTTTATTCGAGGCTGAAAACTCTGGCCTCGTTTATCCGAGGCAAATAATAATAATAACACAAATAATTTATGATAACGAATAGATAAATAAATTTTACTTACCCAAGTTAGTATTTAGATTAAATTGTTGAATGTGTTTTTTTAATTACCTATAAATATAATAGTTTTTTTATCTATAAATATAATACCTATAAATAAATATAATAGCGGTTTTTAATCAAAATTAAATTTTATTAATTGGATTTATTACATTACTAATAATTATAATTCTTAATATAATATTTTATGTTTACTTATTATCTGATTTTTATACCTGCATCACTGAGATTTCATTTTTGTGGCATGGATTTGTTTGAAATTGTTCAAAATTAATTTATAAAATTATATGGAATTTCACAGAGAAAAAATTGTAGTAATAATACTTTGTAAATTTTTTTTTTTTTTTTTTGGTACAAATTAATCAATCACAGAGTCTCGAACCAAGCTGGTCTGGTGTCTGATTTACAAATGTTTCTGACCCTCGAATCAATGCGACTCACAGAATCTCTGGCCAGTGTGTAAGTAACCAGTGTGTGTCTCTACAGAAGCGACAATAGCTAGGAATCAACAGATACTGACCATTCTTATTCTACAGACAGGAATTGTACTAAACTTTAGTTCACTCAAGTCTGTGAATCTGTTGGTTTAATTGGCGTCGATGGCGCGTTGACTGCACCGGTTCTCGTAAGATCATTTAAGTTAAGCAACGTCCAGCGAGGTGAAGACTTCGTGATGCTGGCATTCCAGCCCAACCCAGGCTGGGTGTGGTTAATGTGAGTAGCATGTTCGTGACTTTCCTGCGAATAATGGAGGCTCACACCCCCGTTGTGATATGACCATGTAGTTGAAAGCGACGTTAAATACCAAAAAAGATTTTTTTTGGACGTTTGAGAGGAATGAATTTTCTATGCAACGTTTTTTTTATGATTTATTAGGTAAGACAAAAATATATACAGTAAAATAATTAGAAATTATGAAGAAAAAATACATAGATTGAACAAAGAAACAAGAAAAATGAAGCTAATGTCCTACCTAAAGGGCGAGGTCATTGCCTGTGGTAATCTTTTCCTCCCAACCCTTTATAATAATAATTTTATTAATATCAAAGAATGGTCACCCGTCCAAGTTCTAGGGCGGAATTAATAGACAAATTTTATATCACAAGCCATTGCTAAGCGTCCGTTTTCCCTATATTACACAGTACGCAATCCGTGACTTAACGCCACAGAGGTATTACAAAAACGACTATTAATTCGGCCCCTAGAGTTCTCAAGTCATGACTTATCAGTGGATTTCCCCATCTAAAACATCAGTACGCAAATCTAGACTTAGCTCTCCAGAGGTATTACAAACACATCTAGGGTGGATAGACCAATTCTTTATCACAAGTCATTGCTGAGCGTCGGTTTTCCCTATCTTATACAGTACGCAATCCGTGACTTAGCGCCACAGAGGTATTACAAAAACGTCTATTAATTCCGCCCTAAGATAGGGAAAAATAATGATTTCAGTTATCGATTTTGTCTATTAGGGCGAAATTAATAGACAAATTCTTAGGGCGGAATTAATAGACAACATCAATAACTTAAGTCGTTGGTAAGTGTCGGTTTTCCCTATCTTACACAGTACGCAATCCGAGACTTAGCGCCACAGAGGTATTACAAAAACGTCTATTAATTTCGCCCTTAATCACAAGTCATTGCTAAGCGTCGATATTCCGTATCTTACACAATATGCAATTCGTGACTTGGCACCACAGAGGTATTACAAAAACGTCTAATAATTCCGCCCTAAGATAGGGAAAAACAAAGTTGCTCAGGAGGTTATGAAACGTCCAGAAATATGAAAAAAAAAATGAAATCGGAGCAAAAAAAAATATTATTATTTTTACAAAAACGAACACACAATACTTCCGATTTCTATTATTAGAAATTTCTCGGAAGTACTAATGGTTTCAGCTATCGATTTTGTCTATTATTTTCGCCCCTAGTTTCGTTGGACGTTGAGTTTAGTGATAAAAAGCGATGTGTGTATGTGTATTCGTGCTAGCCCCGATGTCTCCAAGCTCAGGTGTTTGCTGAAGAGAAGTGTAGATACTCTAAAGTTCAAGGTCACAGCTGCAAGTATCATACGGGGAATTACGTTTCCGAGTTATTCAAACTCAACCAAGATTAAGGATAAATATAGCCAGCGTCGATGGCTTGTTGAATACACCAGTTCCCTTCAGAACACCGAAGTTAAGCGACATCCAGCGAGGTTAAGACTTGGATGGGTGACCATTCAAATTCTAATTCTCGTGACGCTGGCTTTTCCCGGCCCCACTCAGGCTGGGTGAGGTCAATGTGAGTAGCAGGTTTGTGAGTTTCCTGCGAATGGAGGGTAAAACCCCCGTCGTGATATGACCATGGCAGTTGAAAGCGACGTTAAACCCCACTTAAAAAAAAAAAAAAAAAAAAAAAAAGGGGGGGGACCCGCTTTGACCAACTTTTTTATTATTCATCCTAGATGGGGATTGTGACACAAATAATCCAATTATTTGGAGGTGCTGATTACGAATTTAGCTTTGATTTTTAGCTAACTGTTACCTTTGAGTCACCAGTGGCTTTTGGTCCTGTTCCCATTCCTAATATGATAAAAAAAAAGTCGTGTAATGTTATCACCAATTTTTTTTTTTCTTCTTCTAATTTTACGGCGCTTTAACTAAGCCTTTAGCCTGTATTTCTCGCCGCATTCTTGAGTTTATATTCAGGTGAAAATATTTGCAGCTTTGTGATACTTATGCACAGTGGCGTAGCCAGGGGGGGGTTTTGGGGACAAAACAACTCCCCGGAATTTCCAAGAAACCCCAGCAAAGATGGAATATACGTTAGGCGAGATTTCTGAACCCCCTCGAAATTTAGGACTAGCTAGTAGCTATGCCACTGCGTATGTGCTTATGTAATCTCTATATTATAAAACAGAAAAAAGGACTACCTAAGTTTGTTTGTTTGTCCGGAGTTGTTTAGCCAAAACGGTAAGAGAAAGAAAAAGAAAAATTATAAAAAGTTCAAAAAGGCATTGCTGTCCAGCAGTACGGCCATGCCTTAGTAAATTTGAAATTTAGTCCCGTTGCAAAGCAGGGGCAAACGGCTAGTAAAGAATAAAGTGAATCATTTTCCCGACTGGTCATCTAGCAAGGAGGGTTTAGCGGGGAGAGAGACACTTTTGCCGTATTTTTCTTTCTAACCAAAGTTAACCAAACGGGAATAAAATGAACCAAACTGGAAGCAAGTCATTTTTCTTTTGGAAGAGGAAAAATTTCCACTTCCAAAGTTAACCAAAGTGGAAGTAGAAAATTCTTGCATCCAGTTCTTTTATAGGTTAAGTCCATTGTTTATCTTTAAAAGTAACCAAACGCATTTTTCTTTCACGAATGACCTTGGAAAAAATGGAAATATTTGGAAAAAACCTAACCTGGAATTTTTTTTGGTTAGAAAGAAAAATACGACTAAATTTTGTACTTTGGTGTCTTTGGTCTTTTGTATTTTTACTTTCCTTATCCTATAGGTAATAAGGAAAGTAATAGAATCACCCAAAATTTTGGATCGTCAGCTTTCAGTGCCGAAACACGTTTTAGGGTCGCCAGACCGTAAATCCAAAGTTTAAGCCATTGGTCCGTGTGTCTATCTGTAAACAAAATATCTCATGAATGGCATAAGCTAGAAACCTGGAATTCGGTACAGAGGTCATAAATATATACAGGATTCAGGACGAAACTTTTGAAAAAAATGTCGATTCCACCAATGGCGCCTTTCGATCGCCATTTGCGGCGTTTGGCTGTACTTGCTAAACGATAAGAGATATGAATTTTTATAAGTACATGTTTTTCTAGCTATAAAAAACTATAGGGGCATACCTACTCTAATTATCAAACACCTCGGCCGAGGTGTGAAGAACGCCTATACAAAGAAAGAGACAGCCCGGCAGAGTGTAAGGTTACGGAAAACATAGTTCCCATGCATTTCATGTACTTTCAGCCAGCGAAAAGTGCAACATAAATTTCAAAAATCGCGATTTTTATTAATCGCGTTGAAAAATAAGTTGATTTGACTCTTTGTTTGACTTCCTAGGCCACCGGGAACCCCATTTTCGAGACCCCCCAACAATCGTGAAAGACATGAAAAGATTCATAATTTTGTTTTTTTTTTTTTTTTTTTTTTCTGTTTTTTTTCATACGGATCCTTTGAGACCCGACTTCGTGTCTTTAACTTGGCACTGAAGATTAAGTGAGGTGTCTAAAGTGATCAAGATATAATGGAGATGAGCCCGGACCAAAAAAAAATTCTAAATTATAAGCGGGCGGCCCATTTGGGCGGCCTCGGGTTTTGGGAGCCCAAATTGGGAATTGAAGGATAATACTAGTCTTAAGTGGTATCAAATGAAAGATCTTGATGAGCAGATACCAAATTTATTGATTTTATTCTTCATCGGTCCACTGGGTGGCACCTGGTGGCCTTTTCATTTTCTTTGGCGGGTAGGTACCTTCGAATTCTTAGCATAGTGGTCAGATCTTGGCCAGTATGTATTTTTCGAGATGACCTCGCTCTCTCACTGCAAAATTTTAAAGTTTAAGTTTCCAAGTATTGATTTAGTTCATTTTCGGTCCGTTTCTGTAGAAAATAACTTTGTCTATTGGTAGCATGCTCGACCTGCCACCCAGTCAGCATGGGTTCGAATCCTGGCGGGGACGAAATTTTTTAGCTCTATATTTTCAATTTGGGCTTAACGTTGTTTTGTTTTTCCAATCTTTATATTTGATCTTTATGACGACCCCATTACCCTCGCGAGGAAAATTTTTAGAAGTTGCAGAATTGGACAATGACCTGTGGCGGCATTACGAGATTGATTTTGGACAATCATGGTTGGATGGAGATAAAATATGATGAATTATGTAGCTCTCATAATGTCGATGCTACTCACTAAAAGTTGTGACAAAGTAGTGACTTTGGCCAAGTGGGTAGCATACTAGGCTTGGGTTCGATCCCCTTGAGGGAAGATTTTTTTTCTCTGTCCATTATGTCCGGGGTACACTCATACCTCGTGAGGTATTGATAAGGGACTTCACAACCGAGTTCTCTCCCGCTCATGGTTTTATCAACACCAAATTGTCTCCCGTCGCGTCGCTTGCATTTTTACCTGATTTTATACCTACATAGTTTAGGCCTACCATAAAAATTAATAATCGAAACACCTAGGAATCATTGATATAGACCTGAGGCACGGACTTCTATGTATTTTTCCTAACCCTATGATAAACCCAAGGCATGGCCTATATATTTATCTAACCCTACTATAAACCCGAGGCATTGCCTACTATGTATTATCCTCAACCCTACTATATTCCTGAGGCTTGGCCTTCTATGTATTTTACCTAACTCTACTAAACACTGAAGGCATTGCCTTTCATTAGTTAGAGATTAAAAGATTTCCTTATAAAAGGCCCATTCTTATATAAAAATGATAATTTATAGTTTTCATTTTCTTAAATACCTAATGTAAAAAAGCATGGTCTTATTTCCGGGAGAGATACTCGTGGTGACCCCTGCAACAAGCCG